>VWZI01020610.1:233096-257293 GCA_013396835.1 Psilopogon haemacephalus | reverse complement strand
CGGGCCCGGCTCCTCCCGCCGCCTTCCCCTACAAAGGGCCCTGGGGAGAGGGCCTGGGAGAGCTCAGCCGCAGGGTCTGTGTGGAAATAGTGCTCAAAGAAGTCACATTTAAGAGAAAACTACGTTAAAAACAGCCCTGTGAAGCGCCTGAGAGTTTATTTCTCGTTATTACCCATTTATTTATTTATTTCACCTTCCAAGTTTGCACGTAAGCACAGCGAACCCGAGCGCGATCGTCTCCCACCAACGCTCCGACGGTTCCAAATCCCTCAAAGAGCAGGAGGAAGCGTCTAATTGCCGCTGGAATTTGTTTTAAATGATATAATTAAAGGTTGTTCTCCTCATGAAATTATTTCCCTTTTGTTAGGCCTTAAACGTGTTTGGCATTTTCCCCACTTTTTTTTTTTTTTTCCCCTTCTTCTTCCCTCCCGCCCCCGCTTTTTGTTAGGAAAGTCAGTGTGAGATGTTCGAACAATACAGTGGAGCGGGCACCGCGATGTGCCGTGCGGTGCGGTCAGCCCAGGGTTCTGGGATGCGACAGAGAGTGGTGCCAGTGTGACTGGCGCTTTCCAGTGCCTTCAGCAGGTTGACCGACTGTTCAGTAGCCTTTGTGTACCTCTAAATACTTTCTTGAGACGTTTGAAACCGGTGGAGAAATTCCTTGAGTTGGTTTTTAACTTGCCAAGCTCAGCTGTTCTGAACTAGGTAAAATCAAGGAGGCGCTTTTATCGCTGTCCCCGGCTAATGCTCTCAGTGAAAGAAGGGTGAAGTAGGGAACTGGATGTGTTCGTTATTGGGGTGAAATGGATTGTCGCCTTGTAAATGGCCTGGAGCAGATGGATGGGCCCGTTGGCTGCAGCCGGACAAAGAACCAGGACGTGTGTCCAATAACGCAGGGCACGAGATGGGGATTTCAAAGAATCCTGCCATTGTGTAGGGAGCAGGAGCAGCTCCAACGCCGGGGTTCGGTTGGTTTCAGGAACTCTCTTCTACTCGGGTGGTGTTTTAAAGTACTGTTTGCTGACTGGTGGGCCGGCTTTGAAGGGTCAGAACAATGCAGAGCGACGTGACAGGACTTTTGTTCAAAAGGGAGCGTTGCTGGATGCGTGGGACTGTTTTGTCTGTAGGTATTCCATTCATGAGCGCAGCGTAGCTCCTTTGAGTCGTAGTTTGTGGGTTTCAGAGAGGAGCAGAGGCAGAAGCTTGGCCATTGAACAGAATGCCTAATTTATTTATTTTTTTCTTGGCAAGGGCGCTCTGCCATCATGTCAGTTGCTATGGCTTCCTCTATAAAACAGAAATCTTGCGGTATAAATAGATTTTTGTACAGCTTAACCCTCGTAAGAGACAACTTGATTTAAACGGTTCCTGTGGAGAATCACGCAATGTTTCTTCTAGTTATTGTCGGAAGTATTGTTACGGCTTTTTGTGTGTGCATCTTACATTGACATAATCCATTTCCCTTATTTTCAAAGGAATCTTAATTTGGGGAATCTTGTGATTCCCCCAACTGCACTCGAGTACAGTGGGAAAGGAGCAAGAGGCATTCTGTGTCTTGTGGTTTAAACGTTTTGAGCAGACTTGGCTTGTTAAATTGAAGTTTACACACGAGCAATTCCTGCATCTTCACAAGAGCCACATAGGCGACTTCCAAATGTGCAGTTTCATTTGCATAATAGGAGCAATTTGTTGCCATCCACAGCTCTTCTGTGGAAATGCAGCCACCGAAGACTGAAATACCTTGCACCCAACATTTCATAGAACGGAGTTTTCAAAGACTCGTGTGCTTGGAGCGCTGCATGCTGAGCATGAGTAGAGAGGCAGAGCGAGCTGTAAACTCTTCCAAGCGGACAGTGGCTCCGGTGCGTGCTGCCCAAGGTGTGCAGCAGTCTTGTTCTGCGGCACTGCTGAATGCCTGTGCTGCCACGTCTCCAAATGTGCCTGTTGGAAAGCACTTTCCACCAGGACAGACTTTGTTCCTGAGAAAATTAGCATTCTTTCTCAGACAGTGAGCCCTTTGATGCAGGTACCCTATCTGCATGTGTGTTAGCAGGGCACCCAGCGCTGCTGGTGTTGCTGGAACTTTGTAGTAAACAGTGAAGTTGTTAACATTTTTATCTTGAGATTAACGCAACCGTATCTCCTTTGTTTAAACTACTTTGGTGAATGAGCATCTATATTATCAAACAAAGCACGTGTCTGACAGAGTGCATGGCTGGGTTGTTTGTGTGGCAGAAATGTTAGATTTCCATGTCCAAGAGGGTACTTCTACTTTTTTTTTTTTTTTTTAACCGTACTTACACATTTTCTTTCAGTCTATTTAAACAAAAAAAATCTGGGATAAATTTATCTCAATTGAGTTGTGAAAGGTACAGGATTGATTTTTGTCTTTAAGAGATTGATGGGTATTTGTAACATTCTAAATGGATTTTTGAGAACAGAGAGGCAAAATCTGTTATGCCTGCCACCAGTGTTAGAAAAATGCTGGGAAGACTCTTGTTTTATAAAAGTCTGATTTATTAAATGAATAAAATAAATGCAGACATCTACCAAAAAAAAAAAAAAAAAGTAATGGACAGGAGGCAAGCATAAGTGGTGGGATGTCTTGGGAGGCAGTGAAATAATTTGCATGGCTGTGTAGGACTGATGAGGCTTTGGACAACTGTACAAAAGTTTAAGGATGGGGGGAGGTGTGGTGTGGCTGATGGGGTTAGGTACCCTGATTTAGAGAATGAGCCACGAATGGGGAAATCCCTTTTTGTTGCCTTTGAGTGGCAGTATCTTTGCAGAAGTCCTTTGACCTTTTCCTGACCCACCAAAGTCCTAATCTATAGGGATAATTACAGCACCTTACAGAAAGTGCTAAGTGTTTGTTATGGAAGGGAATTGTCTGTAGAGCTAAACATGACTTGGGACTTAGCTTAAAACAAAGTGTGGAGTGTAAAAGTTGAAGAGCAAAGTCATGACAGGTGGTGTTACCTGGTTCCATTGGTTGGTATTGATAGAGAATTTCTAGGCAACACTGCTGTAACTTTTCCTCACTGTCTCCATTCTGTCTTGCTGAAATATTTCGGCGTGGTATGTAATGGTCTGAGACTGAGCTTCTGCAGGTTTTGCTGCTCATGCTTCTTTACTAAATCAGGCTTTCACTCTGAAAAATAGCTACACAGAACTTCCTTAACATGATGTCTTTGGAAAAAGACTGTTTGCTGCTACTGGATTACCACCCTAGTTTAGTCTGGCTATGCTGGCTGTGTTTGGTTTCCTGCTAAGACTAGTTCAAGTAGTGGCAATTAAACTAAAAATGCCCAGTGTATGGGCAGGACCTGCACTGAACTAGTGTAATGGCCCAAACATGCTGTTATCACGCTTGAATTAAGATATGTGTTTTGTGAGTCACGATTATTTCTTTCTGAGCCAGGATATGCACTCTGACTTCACTGGAAGTTGGGTGTATGCTAAAAGTAGATTTTTGTCATGCATAAGCCACGTCTCTCTGCTGTGGGAAAAGGTACTTGTTGCAACGTGGAACCCAGCAGAACTTGCTTGAAAATGAGTCTCCTCTGTAAGTTAATGGGGACTCTCCTGCCATACCATATTTAGATGAACTCAGTGAGAAGGTGACATTACCATTAGCCTTTGTCCATTCATGCTACATGGTATTTCAATGTTTTTGCAGCTTGGTCAAGAAACACCATGTGTATTTGGGGCTACTTCACATTAGTCACCAGCCAAACATCTGCACAGCAATAGGTGTGCTCTGAAGAGCAAGCCTATGTTTCAGAAAACTCGGTTTTGTGCATCTAACAGCACTTTTTGTGTATAATAATGGCATTTTCTTTTCCATTCCCCTTTCTCCTTTGCTTGATCCCACAGGGAGGTCATAATTCTGTGATTTTCACCAAACTCTGTTGCAATGCAAGTGAGTGTGATGTGATAAATTCAGCATTATGACGTCACTTCGTGATCATCAGCAGAAGATGGGGTATGTGGGAGCAAATCCTTGTGTAAATACAGATCACTGTGCTAAATGACAGTCATGGTAAAAGGCCAAGCAAGTGCCAAAGCCTTTTCTTGAATGAGGAGATATTGGCAGTAAAGGCATTTCTGTTCCCATGCCATCTCATGTCTCTAGAACTCGCTGCTGCAGAAGCTGCCTTGACATTTTATGTATAAGTGTAATACACACTGCTGTGTTTGCTCACCACTATATTACTTTTATACATGGAATTGGAGCTTTAGTGTTAATAGACAAAATATAAATATACTTAAGAGACTTGGACTATTTAGAATGGAGAATTGAGTATATAATTATGTAAGTTCTAGGATATTAGTATGCCTCAGGCATAAGCACTAAAGAAATGTTGATACTAATGCTTACCCTACGTATCCTTGGCTGTCCTTTAAATGCTGTCGTAGATGTGGTTCAGAATTTCAAAATACTTTAACACTATTTCAGATAAATGTGAGGCTTTGTTTCTTTTGTACTGATTAGTTTCTGAATTGACTAGTGCTGAAATATTTAAGATACATTTCAGTGTTGAAGATTTGAAAAAAAAATGTATGTGAGTGTTGCCATTTTCTGGTGTTGTTGCTCTTGGAGGAGCAGGAGAGGTTTGGAAATAAAAAGTGACAGTTTTTTGTAAAGCTGTAGAGTTTGTCAGCTAGACATGGGCAAGTGAAGTTGATATGTGCCACACATTGAGCCCAGTAAGCACTCAGGTTGGTGGTGTTTAATCAACCATCTTCTCCAATCTACCAGCCAACTCTGTTATACAGAGTATAACAGTAGTAAATATTGCCTATTGATTGCTTTAGAAGAGGTGGAATAAACTTATGGGAATGGGTCTCAGGATGAGGGACCTGCTCAAAAGCAGATCCATTTTACAGACAGGAAAACAGGTAGAGAAACTACTTTAGGTTTCACAACAGAGTGGACACAAAGTTCATAAATTCAGTGTTCCTCCAGCATTTTGTTAGCGAGGATATTTTGTAGTTTGTGCAGCATTTAGCAAACTTTATAGGCAGCATCAGTAAACTGATGAACAAAATGAAAAGGGAAGTCCCTGATCAGCTGATTGGGATGACATCTCTGCACAGAAGACAAAGAGCATTCAGAGTAGAATTGGTTTGGGGAGTTTAGGGTTTTTTTTTCTGTTTGGTAGGGGTTTTGGTTTGAAATGGAAAGGCAGTAAGTATTACAGATGATATTTGAAGCTTTATTTAGAATAAACATCTTAAATCCTGGAGTTATTTTACCCTGTTTGTCTTAAATGTCTTAAAGTCATTAATATTTCTTCATAATCAGATGTGTTTTCTGCCAATGATTTAATGAAGTTTTAGGGGAAATATCTTATTTTCTGATTAACACTTCTCTGGTCTTAAACCTTCAATACTGTAAAATGCTTGCACATGTAAAATAGTTGAGCAATAGCTATGTGATGTTGGGTTTTCTTTTTAGCCGTGTTCGCAGGACTGGGATGTTGGTGTACTTCCATCACAGAATACCCTTTCTGTCTGAATTGCTGTGTATTGAATTCAGTAAAAAAAAAAATCCCTGTAGCAGAGGTTTATCAAAATGTGAAGTGGTACGTAAGAAGCTCAAAAGCATTAAAATGTCAGGGCTGACTTTAATACTAGAAGGAAAAAGTTACTAATATAGGTTTCCTCCTGTGTTCTACAGTCTGTCCAGTGAAGATGCTGTGTGAGGCTGCTTTGAGATGCTAACAGGTATCTTGAACTTTTGGTTTTCCAGTGCAGCATCTCTAAGTAATATTTTGCTGTAGGAAAAGACTAAAATCTTGATTAAAAAAAAAAAAAAAAAAAGGCATTTATTCACCTCTTCCCATACCCAAACCGAAACCTTAGCTGGTTTGATTTCCATAATTGCAAAGGTTTTCCTAAGTAGCAATAAATGTAGTTTGTCTTGTATCTTTAAAAAAGAGCAAAATTGTATCATGATCATCTCTTCACAATTAAGTATGCTCTCATTATTGACATGCCCTCATCTCTCCACTGTCATTTTTATCACATCTAGCAGCAGAGCTCCAAATTAGCGTAAAATTGGGTTTTGACATACTTTAGCCATCTAGCCTACCCAGATGAATGTCTCTAAACACACTGAGGAAAAACTATGCTCCGGGAAGAGCAGTGGGGAAGAAATGAATTAAAAATAGTTCTGTAATTAAAATATCCTTGTGGACAGACCCAAAACTTACCAAATTGCCATGTATAGCTTATTTCTGTTTTCTCTAAACAGGAAAAGTGTCTGCTCAAAGAAGGGAAAAGAAGTCAGATTGGCTTTAGTAACTAAAAGAAATAGTCAGGGGTATGTTTGTGGCATTTGTGTGATGTGGCTGCTTTTGATTCTGGAAGCCCTTTCTAAAAATGGAGCTAATCACATAGATATATGTATTTGGAGTCCCATCCAGCTTCTCTCATCCTGCAAAGAATACTTCTTAAATAATCGATAACTGGATCCCAAATATATTATATAAATGTGTTTTTTAAAAAAGAAAAAAACATTTGAGATCTCATGCCAAATTAATTTCAGATGTTCCTGAATATTTCATGGAATTGGTCTTTGTTGTTAACTTTTAATTGATCCATTTGCAGAGCTGTATTACAAACCCAGGAACCAGCAGTGGTAATCTGTGACCTGAAAACTGATCACAGAAATGTGACGAAATTTCTCTGGCATTGTGAACCTTCTTTTAATACTCTGATGTAAAGGGCTCAAGGAATTCATCCCTTAACTAACTGTTCAGCATCCTTTCCATCTCTCTGCTCTGTGCCCACAGGACCCCTAATGCAGCAAGTCTCTCCAGCCACATTTCCTTCACAATTTATCAGTGTCACCATTTCATGGCTGGCTGGCAGGGGTCTGCAGAGTGCTGCAGGTTATGCTTTTCCCCTCTCCAATAGCCTCAGCTTTCCCTTTCCAAGAGACCTAGGCTCTCCAGAGTCTGAATTCTGCATCACAGCACATATTGCTATCAATAAGGCTGTTGGTTGTAAGGCTGGAATTTTAGAGCTGTCTGACAGGAGCGTTGAGTGAATGTTAAATTGCCAGCAGCAAATTTCTACCCAAAACCAAACCTCAGATGGTCCAAGTGCATTTAGATTTCTGATGCCATTAAACAGCTTCATGACAATTAAAATATGCTGGTCTGTCTAAAACCTCTTCTGCTCTCTAGAAACTTAAGTGAAAATCGTAGGTATTAAATTTGCATTTTTTTTAATATCTGTTCTTCTCAACTGTATCTTTAATCCAGATCTTATTACTGCTACTGCAGTTACTCACCTAGTCAAGTAACAGCCCCGAGAAATCTGAAGGTTAGCAGTGCTCCAACAAGTTTTTGAAATGCAAAGGACAATTTGCACAGTGCAGTACTAAAGACGATGTAATAGAGATCATCCTACTTAATAGCCTATTTAAATCCTTGACACCTTACAATAGTAGATCACTTCTTATTTGAGTCTGAAGTTTAACTGTAACTTCTCCTGCATTGTAATTTTATAGGGAGAAGAAGTGGGTGACAGTTGGCGACACATCCCTAAGGATTTACAAATGGGTACCAGTAACAGAGCCTAAAGTGGATGATGTAAGTATCCTGCAGATGTCTTGCTTTTTTGAAGGTGCAGACACTCACGTTTAGGGAAAGTCAAAAGAAATATGCTCACTATTATTTGAGCCTTTAAGCTAAGACTGGTGTGAGTCTTGGAAACGTTTGGATTGAAGAGCTCTAGGGAAAATGTTGATCTCTACAGAAAGTGATGGTGATGGTTCACTGGGTTCCAGCCTTCACCAAGTCAGCCTGAATCAATTCTCAGATAATTGGTAAACATTCAGCTTGAAACTGATTTTTGAAACCTTTCTCTATCATAATAATTAGGAGGCAGGGAGGGAAAGCTGAGACATCGACTTTTCCTCTTTCTGCCTGATGCTTTAAAGGAGGGTAGCCAGATTGGAACTGTGTGGAGAATGAATTCTATCTGTGTATCACTGCTGTTTTGCTCAAAAATAGGTACAAAACACTGAAGTAAGGGCAGGAAAATCCTGTGGCACTGAGGTGACTTGTATTAAGATGATGTCCAGCCCAAGCAATGCAGCAAACATGCTTCTCATGTAATTAATCTTATGTTTTCTCTTGATAAATATTTTGTGTATGCATCGTGGTTATGTTCTTAGCGTGCAGTGTTCATGTGCCATGATAGAATCATGTGGCATAAAAATAAGTATAAAGATCCAGGTTGATAGAGCTTACAAATTGTTCTTCAAAAAGAGCATTGCTCTCATTTTATAAATTGAAATAGTGTTATACGTGGAAAAAATAATCCATGGTACCACAGCAGATGAAGGATACAATAAATATGCTAAGTTAGGTGCTCCTTCCTTGGGCTGTCATGTGCTTTCACTCAGTTAGAAATGTGGCTTGGTGCCATAAGATCTATGTGGAAGAAAAATGCTGCGTTAATAAAAGTGTAAACTGATGTTTTTTCAGACAAGTCAGTGTCATGATCTTGTTTTATTCAAAATCCAAATTCCAGACCTATTTTTGATTAGCACTGTTTTAACTAAGTTTGTTTCTTTTTGTACCTTTGGTTGTACCACAGATATCTTTTACAATAAGAGTTGTGGTAAGCCTCTTCCAGTGCTTGAGCCACATCACTGTGGAGCAAACCTGTGTGAATGGGGAAACCCTCTTTGGTGTCATTACAGAAACTTCTGCACTCTTTCTAGTTGTCAACTGTTTGGTCTTGATTTTATTATTTATAATGCATAGGAAAAACCTCTGAGGGGGAGAGATGTAGGATATTTAGGCTTGCAGTTTCTGATGACAGTTAAGGTGTGCCTGTGTGATGGGTACCATGGAACTGTGAAAGAGAATTTTGAGTCAATTTCTGGATGAATTTTCAAGGTGAATGGTACCTGCAGTCAGGAAGAAGAAAGAGTTTATGTAACAGTCTCTATGTGCAGAGTTGAATTGTGTTTTTTAAACCATAATTTTCAGGTTTTGGCTTCACATTGAATTGTGTTTTTTAAACCATAATTTTCAGGTTTTGGCTTCACATTTGCTGAAATTGGGACACTTGAACAAGACCAGTTGTGCTAATGTCCTACCTTTCACATTCTTCTCATTACTGGTAGTGAAGCTGCAGCTGTTACGGGCTTGATACCGTAATGGTTTTGTTTTTTTGCTCTGGCAGTTCTCACAATTAGACCAAGTGCATATATTCTAAAGTAACTATCAGGTAGGGGTCATCTTGACTGTTTAATTTTGTTGTGTCTGCCCTTTTACATCCAATTTCATCCACCTGTGAAGGAGCAGAAGGTATACTTGTTTTTTCTAGACCAGAATGGGATCCTTTTTGCTGCTTCATGTTTCAAATAAAAGTTATTTTTTTTATTTCATTGAATACATATTATATTACTTCTCCCTCATATATTGTTCCTAAGACACTTTGACATTTCTTTGAACTAGAATTAGCAAGGCTTTTTCCTCCTCCTGGTTTTGGAAGGCTGTTGTAGAACCTCCTTGCTTTGATGGCTAAACCTTTTTTTAAAAGAGTCTTTTCAGCTTAAATGGCTCACAGTCATTTTTCAATATTTCTCCTGTGGCAAAAGTGCTCTTTTATAGAAAACAAAGTCAAAGCTGAGAGAGAGATGTGCCCTCTGAACTCTGATTTTGCAAAGGTAAAGAAGTCCATGTGCTTTCACCTCTGCTTCATGTATTACAGAATAAAATCTGGCTTCTCTGAAGTAAAAATACAATTAAAAAATAAGTCTAGCAATATATTTAGCATAGAGGGAAAAAGCCTTCTAGATATCACTTGTTGAATCTCTTCTGCAGTTGCAGACAATATTTGATGGTGTTTTTAGTTCCTTTCCTTGTCAGAGGACACTGTCTTACCCCAATGGATGGGTTGCTGAACATTGTTCCTAGAGTCAGGCTTTTAATTGTCTCCTCAGCAGGCACATGAGATCCTCCAAAAGCAGTGCAGCTGGCTCTTTCTCCTGTGAGACTCATTACGTCACCTCTTAATTGAAAATGCTGCATCCCTTAGCAGATGCAGCTTTTCCATGTGATGGATGCCACTGACTATGCCTTTGTTTCAAGGCTTGCAGTCCATACTGTTGTTTGGTCATGAGCATGTTGTGATCTGTTGTTCATGTAGGACTGTCTTGCTTGTGCTTTTTCTTTCAGGCTGGTCTGCTTTTTCTTAATATGTATTCTAGTGAAGAAAAAATATTATTTGAGAGAAGGAGGAGGTCTATGCTGTGTTGATGGTTGAGGAGGGAAAACCTGTCTTGTTAGTGTTAAAATTCTAGATCTGTTACCGTTCCTGATGTGTGTGCATGCATATTGGCTAGGTATACTCTACAAGCTTTCTGATGTGAAAGGGATAGCAGGTTGAGTTTTGTAGTGGTGTGTTGTGCATAAACCATACAATAAGCAGAGTTACGAGCTCAGAGATAGGCCAGTTTTGTGAATCTCAGCCCTGCCTCTGATCAGAGATGTTCTTCCCTTTTCCCAGTGAAGAAAAGATTCTTCTGACCTTGCTTTTGTAGCTGTTTGGACTCAGTAAGGAATGGAGCCAGCAGCTCCCAAGTTCTCTGACTCTCTTTTAGCAAACCATTTAATCTTTGTGCCACAGTTTCCCTGTTGCAGAAGGAGAGGTATTATTAAGGACTTCTGTACTTTTGACAAAAATTATACAGTTATTTGAAGATGAAAGATGTATTAAAATGCTGTCACTAGATTTTTTTTTTTAATGAAACCCTATATATCCTACTGTTTGTGTCATGAAGAATACAGTTAGAAAAACAACCCTGCAGTGTTTTGGGACTAATGTCCATTGCTCTACAGTGGCTTTATTTCTTGATTTGGAGAGATGCTTACAGAAGTAATGGGTATGTAGGGGTTTATATTGCCATATGGATTTCTCTTCATGGTGATAGTCTTCTCATTGATTTGTGGTACTTTTTGTTTTTCAGAAAAATAAGAATAAGAAAAAAGGCAAAGATGAAAAATGTGGCTCTGAAGTGACCACTCCAGAGAACAGCTCGTCTCCAGGGATGATGGATATGCATGGTGAGTGGGAGAAGGTCAGCCCCAATTACCCTATGACACTGCTATGAGCATACACTAGAAGTGTTGGGAGGTCTCTGATGGCCAGATGTATGGACAATGTGATTGAGTCAAAGTGAAAACAGTATCAGATATATATTTGATGCCTTGGACTTCTGTGTATGTCCTAACAGTTGTTCAAATGCTATTTGTGTTTGGGCTGTTTGTGGATCAACAAATTGTTAGTGGAGCTAAATATGCAAATAAAAATAGAAATATCTACCAGGTAAAGTAGTACATCCATTGACTTTGCTGTTTGGAGAAGCAAAAGACCTCCAAAGCCTCAGTGGTGCCTACTTGTGCAGTTTGTGTAACTCTTAACTCAGTGAGTGGTTGAGGTTCAAAATGGTAGAGCCAGGAAAGGGAGATCTGTTTTTGTGGTGTCTTCCTTCTGCTTCAGCTTGATGAATTTAGCTGGTTAAGAAACCTTTTTTTTTTGCTTGCCAGTCAGGTACTCTTAGATCAATTTTTTTTTTTTTTTTAAGTGTGAACTGTTAAGTTTTATCTTCTAGGTGTTAGGATTGTTATTGCTGAGAATGTAGTACCATTTGATCTGATAAGAGGAGATAGCTTTTTAGTGGGTTGTAAATTTTTAATTTCAGTTTTATTTGCATTTATATTGGATCTTGGTTGGGTTTTGCAGTGTTCATAGCAAGTATGGACTTGTGAATTATAGGGCTGTGCAGGATTTTCACAGACCTGCATTAATTTTTAACTGTTTTGTATTATTTGGCTTTTACCTTGGTCAGACCATTTAATTTTCTTAAGTTTTGTTTCTCCCATCCGTGAGGTGAATATGCTACTTCCTTTTTTGTCATGTCACTTAGGTTTTTAAGACATATCTACAAATTCAAGATTAATTTAATCTGATCTGACTTCAGACTGCTGTGAAAAGAGATGTTCCCATCACCAGCTATGTTTCTGAAGTCCTTTGGAAGTAATGATTGTGTGGGTGCAGAGAGAGGTGGATTGACTTTAGCACTCTAATATTTTGACTAGTAATGTTTTGACTAGGAATATTTTAACTAATAATGTTTGTAGCTACTAATATTTTATCTAGTAATGCTGAATTACTTTTCTGTAGGGAGCAGGAGCTTCCCTCTTGGTTACCCATGGCTGCTGGCCTGGCTTAAAGATTACAGGAAGTTGCATTCCACTGCTATCCATAAAATAGTAGCTGAGAGACTTAAACCACTGTTGTTGGTTTTCACAGAAGGAGAGTATAGGCAGAATATTTACTGTTAACAACAGAGACATGATCTGTGCTGCATAAAATTACTGTGATCCAAGTTTTGGAGGCTAGAGAATATTCTGGACATTTACAAAATACAGATATTGGGACTGAATGTTACATTTTACCTTCCTGAGGTTTTGTTGGGTGTGGTGTTTCGTATTTGTTTGTTTGTTTTGGTTGGCTTTTTTTTACCTTCAGGACACACCTCAAAAACTATTTGCCTGAACACTTAATTAGCCTTGTCTTATATGAAGTATGAAATGAGACTGTCACTTGAGTTGATCTGTTTTACTCATATTACAGAAGTCTGAGTTCTTTTGGAAGAGATCTGAGTAAAACGCTCTTGTTTTCAATATAGAGTGTTAGAGTATCTTATTTGAAATTTTCTGCGTTTTAGTAAATGCTAGAAACTACTGTTACAGGCTGTTACAGCACAGGCTGCAAGAGGAAAAAATTGTGGTGTTCTGGAGAGAAAGAAGATGTGTTGATCCCGATGCCTGGACTTGATCCCAAGCAAGCTAGAGTATATCATGTGCTATCAGAGAATAATACAGGAAAGATATGGAAGAATTAATGTCAAATTAGACTTTCTTATTTTTACTTCTTTTTTTTTTTTTTTTTACCAGATGACAATAGCAACCAGAGTTCAATAGCTGATGCTTCTCCAATAAAACAAGAAAACAGTAGTAATTCCAGTCCAGCACCAGAACAGAACTTGACAACACAAGTGGACGGCACTGAAGTAAAGTCCGATGAAACTCAGACAGAAGCAAAGGAGCAGCCTGGTTCAGAAGGTAAGCTGGAAAGAACACCTTCAAAGCCAAACAAAAAGTGTTATCCTGTAGTGTTTAATTTATTTGCTTATCCATTTTAAGCACTGAACAATAACAAATTGAAAAAATTATTCTCAGCATTTATGTGAAAATGGGCCATAATCTCTCTGGCCTACGAAGGATCCTTCCATACAACTGGAAAGGTCAGCTTGACCTTCAGGATCTTTTCAGAAAGGAAACAAAATACTTGGTTTATTGTTGTCATCATCTCAGTCATGAAAAAAGAAATAATTTAAAGTCATCTTTGAAATGGCTGCTACCATGGTAATCACACAAATCTTGAGGAGAGTTACTTTTGTAGATCTGTGAATGTTCATTATCTATTCTGAAAGTAAAATAGAGGTGAGGCACTTTGAAGTTTTAGTGGGTTTTTTTAATCTATGTAAACTTTAGCTTAAGTTGTTTTTTCTTCACCCTGCTAGCTGTTTATTCAAAAAGTGTATCTGATTTCTGTCCTTACTTCCTTAAAGTGTTAACAGTATTGTACTGCAGTTGTGCACAGGTGAAAAATACATGAGAATGCTCTGAACTGCACTCTTTAAATGGTGTTTTGGGCCATTGTCACATGGTCTATACTTACATTCTTGGGAACATAACTTTCTTCATCCTATTATGACAGATAAAATATGTCCTTAACACTATGCTAATGATTTTGTTGCAGGATTCTACTCATAGCAAAGCAATTAAATTATGCCTGCCTTATTTAGTCCTTAGCTCAACAGATCTGCCAACCAACTTAAATTTAGAGCTTTTATCTTAGTGATACCAGACTGGTTAAGTATGTTAAATGTTGTCATTGTTAATTGGGGTTAAAATTTGACATCTGAATCAAGATTGAAATAAACAAAACCTCCATATTCTTCAAAGAAAATCTCAACTAGCATATTTGGTCATGGTAAATGGTAAGGATTTACTCCTGGGTCTAATATTGTCAGAACCTGCTTGTATGAAGTTGTTACATAGCTTACATGCTCCCCTGACTATATTTAGATTCAGGGAAAATCATACCAAGTTCTCTGGATTAGTTCCAGAGCCAGCTACTGTAAAATGAAAAGGAGATGTAATGACAAAAAACACATGATGTGAATTTTGGTTTGTCTAGTTGGTTATATGCCAAGTTTAAAAATTCATTAAATAATTCTTTATCTGCCAAAGTATTACAATCAAACTCCTCTAATTGTGACAATATTCCACTGCATAGTGTTAATGACTTTGTGCATCTATCTCATGTTACTACAAATCAAGGAGATTCCGTAAAGCTGAGGGACAGTTTAGGTGGTCAGAAATGCCTAATGTGGACTTCTTGAAGAAAACAGGTGTGTAAACAAGTCATTGCAGGCATTGGAATAGCTTGGGGATTGACAGTTTAAGATAGGACATCTCCTTGCCTCAAGGTCAGCAGCAGCCTGAGTGGTAGTTGTCAGTGCCAGCTGGAGGAGAACACAGCAGCTATGAGCTGTCCACTGTCGAAGTTACTATAGGTGTGTTTTTTGTCGTGGGAAGATGTGTTCTTCCAAGAGCTCAAGCTGCAACATGTGCTCAGACATACACAACAGAAGCTGAAATTCCTTCTGATCCTTGGGACTTGTTCCTTTGTCAGCATGAACATGCATTTTTGGTGAGACATGGAAAGGCAGTAATTCTGTCTGAGTTTGCTGGATATAATCTTTGAGACTGCTCATTGTAGGTGTGACTCCTGCTTAATTCAGTCATAGAAATTTTCAGATATGCTTGTGGTGATTTTTATACAGTACACCACAAAAATATTTGCTGCTCGCTGGTTATGTCATCTTCATTAACCAAAGTTGTCCAAAAAAGTCTTTGTAATTCTCTTCCTCTAGAATAAATCTTACATTTCTTACAAATCTGTGGAGAGACCACTTTATAAACTTGACCCTGAAGAGATTTTTAAATGAGGTAAAGGAGGGAATGGGTTCCAGTCCATACCACTGTTCTTGATGTGGGGACTAAAGGAAATACAACCAACCTCTAACCATCAAAGGGACTTGGTTTTGGCTGGTGGTTTTTGTTTGTTTGTTTTGTTGAGTCTTTGCTTCTGGATGTACAGTGTTAAACTTTCAGATATCTTTAACCTATAAAGATATTTTAAGTGCCCTTATCCCCTCTTGGAGTGAACTGGGTGCTTTAAACCAGAGTCCTCTGTAAGTCTTAACTTTTTGAGAGAGGGAAAGGGTTTAAAAAACCCAACCAACCAATCCCTCTCTTCCAAAAAAAAAAAAGTCCACAAAAATTGGAATCAGGTAAGAGTTATAACAAGCTGGAAGACTCATCCACAAGTAAGCACTAGTTTAAAACAAAATCTACTAACTTAATGGTTTTGCTAGCTGAATTTCTAAATTTTATCATAAAAATAGTACTGAGCAAAACAGTGGTTTTAAAATATAATTTGTAATGGTAATATATTTAATAATTTAAATATTTCGATTCAGGTAACTGTATTGTGTCTTCTTAGCTACACAGTTTTAGATCAACTCAGCCCTTTTTCTTTCTGGTTCGAAGTGCAAGTTCATTGTGGTCAGCCCCTTGGCAAAGTTGATGTTGAAACGTGTTCGGTAACAGCGTTGACGTGGTTGTGTGTTTGAGGGTGTGTGTGAGCTCAGCTCCCTCTAGGGACTGATTCCGGGAACTGTATCCTGCTGCCAGTGTCCTGCTCCAGTGATCGTGGTCCTGCAGTTTGAACTTCATTCGTTATATCCAGTCGTTAAGTATGTTATCATTAACGTTTACAGAGGGGTGAAATAAGTGTGTTTGGGATGTTGCTTACGAGCAAACGTGCTAAAAGCTCCTGCTGAATCCTTTCTCATTTGTTTAAAATAATTTCTTGACATTTCAGATACCTCTGATGAACAGAATTCACAGTCTTCGATGGAAAATTCCATGAATAGTTCAGAGAAAGCAGAAATTCAGTCTTCTGGAGAAAATGATCTAATTACAGAGGCATCTAAAAACTCTCAGGTAACTTAAAATACAAAAGCCCAATCACCTGGAATTTGAGGGAGAGTCTTTACCAAAAAGCAAATGTAAGGAGGCTTCTTGCCAGGTTGGACAAGGCCTTGAGTGACCTGTTCTGGTGGGAGGTGTCCTTGCCTACGGCGGGGGGTTGAAACTGGATGAGCTTTGAGATCACTTCCAACCTAAACCATTGTATGATTTCACAGTAAGACTAGGTTGGTCTGATTTCCTTCTGCTTCCTAAGCTAGTTTTTGAAGGGAATATTAAATATCCATGTTAATAAATGCTTGGCCCTAACCTACTGGACAGGCCTGTTTGAGGGCCATTCGGAAGTAAAAATATCTTCTATAAATACATGTAGCAGTTGGGAAAGGTAAGCTTTGTAGATTCAGTGCATGAGATAGTTGGATGTTTACTTACTTGTCTAGTGAAAAGTTCTGTGTGGGTGGGAGAAAGACAGGGTCCTTTCAGTTGTCCCACTCACGCTGAGGTTCTCAGGCAGAGCACTGCTTAGTGCATGGGTTTCCCTGTGGGTGGCTCATTTCCCTGCTCACCTTGCACTTTCCAAACCCTTCCTGTTCCACCCCATAGACATTTCTCTTGTAGCCAAAGCAAAATCTTGGGCACTTGGTGTGGATTGTGTTTGAGTGTGGATCTGAGGGAAGCCCAGGTATAGCCATGCATCAAGACTGCTGCTTGGTATTTTCACTGTGTTTTTTAGCCTGCAACTAGAATTTTGCCCTTTGTAGCTGACAAGAAGTGTAAAGATGTGGAGGTAAGATGAGAGGAGCGGTTTCAGGAATGGTCATGTCATTCTCATATCTGGGGATGCTGTGGATTTTACGTGTGACACACCAAAGAATTTGTTCACGCTTTTTGTTTGATATTTATGGTGCCTGAAATTCAGTGCAATGATAACACAGTTGTTTTTCTTTTCCCCCTCATTAAGGACTCTGAAGGAGTGCCACCTTCTAAAAAGATGAAAGTAGAGGCTTCCCAACAAAACGTTGAAGAGATTTAGACTATAGATTTTTCTGGTCAGTTTTTATGTAAGGTACATCAGTGGGCTTAATTATAGAACAACCTTACTTAAACATCTTCTCTTGGATGAGGACAGAACTCCTAACTTTTCAAGTTACCAAGCAAAAATCCAAGAAAGCCTAACAAAGGTTTAACTTCTCAGACACTGAAAACTTTTTCCTGTGAAACAAACGTTGAGAACTTTTAAGTTACTGTCTCTGAAATGGTTGGAGTAAACAACTCAGGAGGGGTCTACGCACTGTTTCTAAAGTCAAAATTACAATTATGTTGCTGCTGTATTTTTTTTTTTTCATTTCTCTATTTAACATTGTAAGATATTTAAGGATGGTACAGGTCAGGTATTAGCTTTCATGTGAAGTTCATTGTTCTGGCGTGATGTCTGCTTTTGTTTTGTGCCTTGTGTTCTGAAAACAGTGCTAACTTTTACAAGTTGTTTTGCAACTGTCTCCTTTGCAAAGTGGCCTATGTTTGTATAATGACATGTAGTAAGGCTTTTTTTTTGTTTGTTTCTTTTTTTCTTTATTTTTCCTTTTGTTTTTTTTTTTTTTTTTTAAAGTTTTGTTTGGGGGTTTTGTTTTGTTTCTAACTTTTAAATCCCTGGTGCTTAAATTTTTAACAAATACAGATCAGGAAGCCATTTTCACTCTTGGAGTCCAAGGAGAAAAAGGAGCTTGATATTTTATTTTAGCAGCTATAGTGGAGATCTTTTATTGAATGCATGGCATTCGCAACTGTAAATTTGGTCTTCTAAATACTTAACTTCATCAGAAGTTAACATGATCTGTTTACCATTTATAGTCCAGATCTGAATATATACTATAACACAGCAGTTAAAATACTTAGGTATTAGGTCCAGATCTCTGTACTGGGTACAACTTGCTTTACAGGAAAGTTCCAGCATGTACATAAATAGGATCAAAGGGATTGATGCACAGTGAATTTATTTTCAATTGGTCTTTTTTGATATCATGTCTTCACTGAACTGGATTTCATTGTACTGTTTCTTTATGAGATGTTTACTTCTGTGTTCCAGGTTAATAGCGTATTTGGGGTTTCTGTTTTGTTTTTTTTTTCCTCTCAGCAAGTCTTGTAAATAAGCCTTGTTGCTCCATAGTCCCCACATCACTGTTAGAAATGTGTCTTCTTTTTGGATTATGTTGAGGTGTATGTATGCTAAACTTGATGGAAAGGCACGAAGTACGTGCAAGTCCCTTCCAGTTCACGGCACGTAGAAGTGCAGAACCATCTGCATCAGGTCACAAGGGCCTGATCTTCCAGTGGGATTCGTATTTCCAGGGTGAGCTCCCAGTTCTAAGTACCTGGTGTTGGTGGGAACAGCTTTTTCCTCACTTCAGTACACACACACATACACACACGTACATACATCTGTATGTACCTCTGCTGGATCGGGCCCTTAGTCTGCCTTCACTTTGTGTGGGAGATGGAACTTGTAATTTACAATATGATCTCACAGCTATGGAAATGGTTGCATGTAGTTTGTAAGCTAAGAACTGTAAATACTTTTTTAAATGAAAAAAAAAAAAAAGTAAAGAAAAAAAAAAGAAACAAGAAAGAAATTGCTTCCAGTTGATACATTTTCCTAATTAGCTCTTCATTAAGCTTATTTATTTCTGAACTCTCCAATAGTGAAAATGGCTTTGCACTTAGACTACTGCATTGCATCTGCAATTACCACTTTATGCTGAAAACCAAGGGGGAAGGGAGGAGGGAGCTGAGGGAGGGAGAGGTGGGGAGCAGATACTGACCTTCCATAAGATGTTTGTAGGATTGAACTCCAAATAACCTATGAAACTCAGTTTCGGAACTTTTCCTTTATGTTGAAATAAAAACTTTTTTGGATTTTAACTAAATAAAATTTGATTGCAAATCATTGATGAAAGCAGTGTGCTCCCTAATAAGTTTTTGGGATTTCTGGTCTGATCATGAAGTCCATTAACCTTCTGAAAATAAGGAAATGAGGAGCCAAAACACTCTTTATTTGCACAGTATATGCAATGAAACGGTAGAATTCTCTCTTGAATTGTGTGTATGCCTAAAATGTGGATAACTGGTCAATGATGATTGCTTTGTATGTATATTACCCTCAGATTTAAGTGATATTTTGTGAGAAGTTCTATTGATATATGAAACGGGCAAATCTAGAAAGATTCAAACTGAAAAATATTTTTGATTTACTAACTTTCTGTTGGTTTTAAGGCTAAACCAGAAACAAACCTGATGCCACCTTTGACAAGTAGTTGCGTTTACTAAGCCCTCTCTTCAGGTGCAGCGCAGCAAGTTCTTAGTTTTAATTTTGTAGACGTTTCCAAGGGAGTAAATAGACTTTTCATTTAGCAACTAATTCCTGTACTTTAGGAAGAAATAAAAATATATATAAATAGCACTAAAGATACCTCAAATTTTTTCATTAGATAGAAGCATTTATTGGCATTATTGACATCAACAGGTTTAATTCTAAACTTCCTTTTCTCTCTCCTGTGGCTTCTGCTCAGAACCGTTCGTTGTTCTGGGGCTTACAAGACAAGGCATCATACCCATCTTCCTAGAGGCTTTATTTCAAAGTAGAAATGCTTTAGTTACAGCTTGCACAGAATACATCCAGAACTTTTCTTTTTTTTTTAACCAGAGATTCTAGTGACAACAGACAACTGAACAAGCAGATAGATTTGGGTTCCTTAGACCTGTTATTGTCAGTCTCTAAGGGAGGAGGCTTTGACATTATCTGGTATGAAGAAATCCAAAATAGTGTATAAGACTGTTATTAGTCTTTTTTTGAAGTGCCTGATAACATTTATGGGCCAACGGATGTGATTAAACACATTTTAATGCCAGAAAGTACAGATGGGACCAAACCAGAACATCGAATTCAAATCAACCCAAGGTTTGAAACCAGATCTAAATCCAGCTTTCTTTTGGCTTGGACCTATCTCTACCAGAAACTTGTTTTATGAACTCACTGTAAAAAATAAAAGGTTTATTGAAAGCATGGAGACATGGAGCAGAAGGAGAGATGTAATTTTCTTCAAGATGACTGAAAGTTCTCATACAGCTGACATTTTAGAAATAGTGCAAATATCAAGAAGTGCTTCCTTGCTACAATGCTGAATGTTGGAGCTTCAGTTACAAATAAATACATAAATGAAATTAAAAAAAAAAGAAAAAAGAAAAAAAGAAAGGACAAAAAAAAAAAAAAGATAAAAAAAAGAAAACTAGAAGCAAGCAAAGTAAATTTGCTGAGTTTTTGGAACATGTGGGAAGGCCTTCCGAATAAGAGATTTACTCAGCCAAACATTTTATAGCAGAACTATTCCTTGGAATTTTTATGCTTGGGAAAGTAGTTGTTAAACATTCCAAAAAAAAAGTGCTGGCACTTACGAAACAACATAAATAAATAAATCAACAAGGCAGTATAAAATATTGGTTTTGGGTGGCTATCTTCATACATAAAACATTGTCATGTTTTGGAATGTTCTTTAATATCTAAGGGCCTGTTAGAAGGTGTAAAGAATTTTGTTTTCTTCAATACCTAATCGTTTTCCATCTTATGATTTGTGTGTGTGTGTGTTGTACAGCAGTATAATTTTTTTTTTTCACTTATTTATTCCATCGGTAGTTATGGTTTGTACAATGTACAATGGTTTCATTTCAAAAATAAAAAAAATCACAACATGAACTCTGTGTCAAGAATTTTTTTTTTGGTCAAGAAACTAAATCTCTTTTAATTTTTGAGGATTAAAAAAAAAATTCTACAATAAATGTATGATTTGGTTTTTTTGTAAATGGTATTTTAAAATGTGCATTTTGTGGTGTAGCCTCCTTTGGTAATGTGAAGGGATTCACCTTTGAGTGGACCAAAGGTGTCTTGATATCAGCAGGACACGGAGCAGGGTGGGGGTGGTTTGTTGTTGTAATAGCAGCACATAAATAGATTTGGCCAGTGTAATTAGAGCAACCTGTGGAATAACTGCGTAATTTGAGGTGCTTACTTGTTGGCCTGGTACTTGGCTAATGTGTTGTGGTAACTTTAAATTGAGGAGAGGAGGGCATAGGGTGGAAACACACTTCAGTTTGGAAACAGGCTCAAGTCTGATGCTATCAAGGGTAGAAGCTTCTTGAGCGTTTTGGAAAGATTCTTTGCATTCAAGGTGGATATAAAGTGTCCAGCTTATTTTTAGTGTTCTTTGTGCTCTGTCCAAAGCAGCTTGCAGTTTCTCAGACAGCTGGACTCTTCTGCAGGCTCAGCACTACCAGAAGGGTGAGCCACAGGCAGCCTGCCTGCTCCCAGCACGGTTTTGTTACCTTCCTTTCTCAGAGCGTCCTCATCAACCACATAAATTTGCTAACCTGGGGAAAACAATACCCATTTTAGTTAGTGTTGTTTTTTTTTTTTCTTCTCTGAATTAAATCATCAGACTTAGATATAGGAATTTATATATCGGGTGGAGTTGGAGAGAGAAAAATGAGCAGAGATGGAAATTATGTGTAATTTAGGTGAGTTCCAGAAGGAAAGGTCTCTGAACAGGTAAGGCTCTTGCCTGTAAAGGGTGAAGGAGGAGGAGCCCAGTCTACCAGCTGGGCTTGGAGCTAGAGCCTGGCCCTGTGGTTTGCCTGGGAGCAAGACAGGTGGAGGAGCCAGCAGAGTGGTCAAGGGATGGCTGGACTCCCAGTGCCTGCAGACAGCCCCACAGTCTGAGGCTGTGAGTAAGAGTCCTTACACCTCATCAGAATGGGAATGCTTATCTTCCTGTCTGTAGATTTAGGGCGATAATCTCTTACCACTAAATGTTGTGGAGAACTCTGTGGGAATATTTTTAAACAGCTTGAATGTCTCTGTTCAGTGTGCATTGCAATTGAATTCTAAGTCGGTGAACTGGTATCTCCTCCTGTGCTGTTGAAGGAACATCATCAGAAGGTGGTGGCCTGCGTTTCACCTTGCACTGCAGGCTGCTGAAAAGAAATACAAAGGAAAAGCATAATCAAAAGATGCTGCTGCCGACCCTTAGTGCTTCCCTGTGCCTCCCAGAATTCCTTACTGCGGAGGAGGAGAGGATAGCCAGGAGTGTGGACCTGTTGTTGATCACCTAAACGCTGACTGTAAAAAAAGGCAAAGCCTCTCCAGAATATCTGGGTTAATTTCAAGGGGTGCCTCTTTCCAACCCTTCTGCCCTATTTGTGCTAAGGGTGACTAGAGGAGAAAACCCCAAGCAGCATCAGATGTTAATCATGGCTTAAAGCTTAAACCATAACCTCAGGTTTAAATGATAGTTTGGTGTACTGCTAAATCTTGTAAGATTGTCTTTCTACCTAACAGCTTTATTTTAACAAGTTACCCCTCTTCAGACAGGAAAAGATGCAAGTGTGGCTTGCTTACGATTTTGTGAGGTAAATGTAGAGGCTGTTGTCATGGAAGTGGTGGATGCAGTGCTCTTATTCATGGGTGGTTGTGATTTTCTTCTTCAGGTTTAGTTCTCCGCCAGCTACATGGAAGACTTAACTGGTAGAGTGAAACTGTGACTTGCTTTGAAATGTTCTAAATTTTGGTATTTAAAAGTACTCCCAGTGAAAATGCCTTGCTGGGAGATGGTGTTGGTGGGGTTTTTTTTCCTCTTAAAACCAATATTAGTATACAGTAACAGTAACTAGTTTTTCTCAAGGCCATAGTCCTATTTAGCTTAGTTTAAGTCATCCGTGATGAACTGAATGCCAGTCTTGATTTTTAAAGACTTCTAACAGAGCCCTTGCATGATGTGACCATGCGTTGCTGCTCCTTCCATGTGTGGGGAAGTATTTGACCTACCCCCTCCTCTCCAAAGCACCATGATCTGTCTTGATTTCCTGCTCTCTGTTGGAGAATATTAGATCACTGTAAAGGCATAATTGTGGTATTGCAGGAATGCTTTTCCTTACAAGCCCAGGACTTCTTATCTCTGTCTCTTGAGTTTCCTTTGATGTTTTTTTTCTGGTTTTGTAAAACAGAAAAAGCAGCAGATATGTGGCAATTTAACATTTGGGTGTGTTTTAGTTTTGTTTTGTTTTCCTCCTTCTGAGGATGACTCCGTAGAAGAGCCTGGGTTTTGAGTGTGAGGTCCTCAAACTGAGAGAATGTAGGCAATTTAGTTTAAATGCTTTGGAGTAAGGTACCTAGAATACAAATGCTCTCCTGGTGAGGAAGGCTCTTCTGGACTTGTTGTGTGGATGGGGTTTTGTGCTGTAAGCTGCTGTTCTCTCTAGATGAACACATCTGCTAGGCCCCATTGCTGTGTTTTCCTGTTGAGTGACAGGGTCTTGCTTCCTTTATACTTTCGAAAGGTTGAAATCTGATCTTTACTTCCCATGGAGCAATTGTGGAAGATCTGTGGGTTAGGTGTAACCATCGGGCTGGCAGGAGAACCTCCATGTCCTGAGCTTTCCTGTTGTTGCAGGCTTGATCTCTCCAGCCATGTCAGGTCTCCAGCTACCTCTGTAGCTGCCCTGGCTTCTTGCAGACCTTTTTTGGAAAACAATGAGTGATTTACTGTATTAAAGACAGTTTAAATCCATGAAATATTTCTAGAGCAATCACTATCTCATCAGCGTTCCTCAGCCAGTTCTGGGCTGTTCTCTGCATCTTCTCATGGTCACATGAGTCCCTTAAGATTAGGGCTGTTTTTCTGAGGAACTGTACTTCCAAAGAAGTGTAGTTAGTGCCTCGTGATGGTTCTCTGGGACTGACCACAGCCTCCCCAGGCCTCTTCTCAGGCTTAAGGCTGGAGGTGGTTTTGCATTTTGCAACGAGGCTTCCCCACGCACCACCTCAGGCCCTACAACAGGGTCATGTGGGGTGGAGGCAGCACGCTCGATCCTTTCGGCCCCGGGACAGCAGTGTGGTAGCGCCGCTGCCCTGCAGCAGCTGGCCGGGGGCAGCGGCCGCGCGCTCGCTCCCGCCGAAGGAGGCGGCGGAGGCGGGAACGGGGAGCGCGCGCG
>VWZI01020610.1:0-233005 GCA_013396835.1 Psilopogon haemacephalus | reverse complement strand
GGAGCCGGATGAAGACTCGTCGGACACGGACGACGGCGGCACCTCGCCGGGCGGAGGGCGGCGGTGCGGGCCGCGGC
Source organism: Psilopogon haemacephalus (assembly GCA_013396835.1). Taxonomy (NCBI): domain Eukaryota; kingdom Metazoa; phylum Chordata; class Aves; order Piciformes; family Megalaimidae; genus Psilopogon; species Psilopogon haemacephalus. Next base: position 232,928 of record VWZI01020610.1, on the reverse strand, counting down.
GTGGGCAGCCCCCAGGCCCCCAGATCATCCACTCGGGCCACTTCATGGTCTCGTCGCCGCACAGCGAGCACCCACCCAAGAAGGGCTACGACTTTGACACGGTGAACGAGCAGACCTGCCAGACTTACCAGTTCGGGGCGGCCCGGGGCGGTGGCGGTGCCGGGGGCCGCCTCAGCATCGACGCCTCTCTCACGAAGCTCTTCGAGTGCATGTCCCTGGCCTACAGGTACCGGTCGCCGCCCTTGGGCAGGGGGCGCGGGGCACGGCGGACCGGGGGCTGTCCAGAGGGGCCGAGGGGCTCCCGGCGTGATTCAAGGCGTGGGGAAAGCCCCGGCTGGGCGTCGGCGGTGGGAAACCTGGGACCCGAGGGCGCGGTGAGGGGCGGGGTGGGGGAAGCGAGGCCTGAGGCGGCCGGCCGGGTCGCTCCCGGGGGTGTGAGGGCTGCCGAGCGCTGCCTTTGGGCGGTGAGACATACACACATCCTCCTTCTCCCCCTCCACGCGTGAGAGTTCGGCTCGCGTTTGTTTTCAATGAACTTTTGGGATCCTTGCGGGCACTTTCCTTAGGCCCGAGACCACGGCGTCGAAGCGTTGCCCCTGCCGTCGCCACGAGTGGTTTTGGGTGTGCGGAGAGCTTGTCAGTGCCTCTTCTTCAGCCTGGCCGGGAGGGGGGAGAGGAGGCTGGGCTGAGCGTGCGAGGCCAAGTGGGAGCTCATCCCCCGCGTGGGAGTGCAGCCGCCTCTGCAGACTCTTCGTGGCACTGGAAAACGCTCAGCATCCCCCGGGCGGGCTTGGAGTTGGTGGAAACATCTAGTGCGGAAGAGTCCCTGGAGAAATCCTTAAAGGGCAAAGCAAATCCTTGTGCCCCCAGTCTGTGGGAAAACCAGCCAACTCTTCTATTTTTATGTTTGCTAAATTTTATCTTCGCACCCAGTTCACGAAAGCAGGATCTGTCATTGTTTCCTTTGTTCCGCTGGTGGTAGCACTTCCTGGGTTTAGCTGCACCTTTTGCTCAGACTTGAGTCTTGCTTTTCATCTGTTCAGTAAGGCGTCATACTCACACTTACCCCCTTTGTCTGCCATCCAAAATGGAGGCAGAGCTATGGAATGGAAGTGTTTGGAAACGATGTATGCCTGCTTGAGTCTTTTGTTCCATGAGATACAGCAGAAACTGGATCCAGTCCGACCTTCTCCGCCGAGTGTGTTTTGGAAGTTGATTAAAAGGGATAGTGGAAAACACCTCTGAGTGTATCAGTAGAAATACTTACTGCCATTTATAGGAACCACGTTAGCTTGCTAAAAGGACATTAACTTTGCCCACCCCAAAATTACTCTGTTTAGGTATTGCTCAATGGAGAGGAAACAATAGAACTATCTGTTCTGTATGGCTAGCAAGAGTGTAAATGTAAACGATCTCGTTTTGGTAATTTTTACCAAGCAAGGTATTAGTTACTGGCAAGAGTTATTTTATGTTGTGCTTTCACTAACGCATCCTTGGGGTTTTGAAACAGGATCACCTCCAGTGCAAAGGAGTAATTCTGCAGTTCTAATTTGACAAAATCAGACTCTGACGTAGGTGCAGAAATCGAGTACTGAATCTATTGCGGCAGAAATAATGTTGTCCTACTTGTCGTGGTAGTGTGAGGCAAGGTGCAGAAAAGACCATCTTAGAGACCACCAAAGAATAATGTGATCTTAATGCTTTTCTACGTGGATGCCTTAAGGTTTGCTCGGTTGCAGCCATGAAACATCCCCAGCCCAGATTCAGCCTCCCCACTTGATGGCTTTGTGCTAAGTTTTTGAAATCTGCCAGTTGAGTCTAAAAAGAATTAAGGTAATTTTGAAAAGTCTGATTCAGAGTGATTAATGTGAGTATGAAATGAGGAGTCCTGGCTGCTTAAGGAGTGATTGATTAAGCACATAGGTTAAACCTCTAGAAGTAGGTAGTCTCTGTCTGTATCCTGCTCAGGGAACAGACTACGCAGGTCAACAGCAGCTCAACTGCCTTTTGTGCTATGCTTGAAGATGGATTTGAACTTGGTTGGCTTACAGGGATGTTTTCATTGCTATTGCCTCAGCTGCATCTTTCCCATTATTATCTGAGCTAGCACTGACTAAACACACAGATTCTGTGTTTATACTTTTCCTGCTGCCTTTTCTGGATAGAAATCTGCTGTAGAAAATAACCAGGGAAGCATGGAAACCAGCACCCAAACCAAAAAATGGTGTTTGAGTTTTGCCGCACCAGGGGAAGCAGCCGTGAGAGGCCTGAGCTAACTCCCCATGTTTCTAGAACTGGGGCAATGCAGCCATGTTAAATAGAAAAACAAGGAAGTTGCTGTAGCAGAGCTCTGTGTGTAGTATTTATTTACACTTGACACTTATTGCTAGTATTTCAGTCTTTAAAGTTTTAAAAAGCAGCACTAAAGCGTGTGGTATCCGTTACCTTTACCACTGAGCTAGAAAGCGGAGTTTCTCTAGATTATTGAGGTCATTACCTGGGCTGCTTTGTGTTTGAAAGTGGCCCAGTTTATGCTGAATCACGTTCATGCTGGGATGGACAGTGTAGCTGGGGCTCATTTAATTGTAAATTGTTTTTTATAATATGGCTTTGTGCTCTGTCAGGCTTTTTATGCTTAAAAAAAAAAGCCATTTCTGAGTGTGAGGGCAGTGATTCCCTCATGCCTTTGAGCAGCACAAGCTAACCTGATTTTAATTTTCGTCATAGCTGTTCCAGTCATGTACCAAATTGTGCAGGATCCTCATTTTCATGTGAGCTATTTCACAGGGGGAGATAAGGCTGTAGCATACTCCCTTGTACAGTTAGGAGTCTAAAACAGTCTTGTAAATCAATGAGTTACTTATAAACGTGAAGGTTTACAATAGGTATGGTGTGGGCTGGGCTTTGTCTAAATGTCACCTGTTTATCATGTCAGGTGGATGGTGGGAACTGTAGCACACTGATGAAGGTAAAGGAACCCTCTTTTAGCTCCTTCATTTCAGCCCTTTAAAACAATTTGATCTTGCGGATCTTGATGTGTGTGAGTGGCTATAATGGATCTGTGGCTGGCAGGATACTTTAAAGGCAGAAAGATGTAAAAAAAAAAAAAGCACTCTGAAGTGGAAATGCTCTTTGACACTCTTCATTCTAATGAGAAACTGTGCTAGTGGCTATCTGGTCTGCAATAGTTCCTAAGCAGAATTAAGTCAAATGATACATGATCTTTATATTTAATTTAGAAAACGTCTTAATAACTTTTGCAATTATCCAATTACATTACCCAAAAGTAACTTCCCCAAACTCAGCTGTAGTCTGAAATGTTCTGACTACAGCATGTCATGAAGTTTTTTTCTTGAGATAGGTAAAGATTAATATTTTGATTTTGTGGAGCTTTTGTCTGCAGTGGAGTAACAGTGTTCAGCTCCTTGTAGAATGCAGGCTGAAGGCTTAAGTAAAGTGAAAGTTATGCTTTATGAAAGAGTACTGTAAACCACTTACTGCCCTAACAGCCTGGAATATGGAGATGTTAGAATCCCCTCTGGAAAGGTATGCTTTGGGAACAATGATGTACAAGCTGTTTAACAGCCAAAATGAGATATAAATTTGGAAAGGAAGTTCTATGTATTGCAAACTTTGTGGCACTCTGAACAGTGTGGTAGGAATCTGTGGCATTGTGTTATCTCTGGAGTTTTGATGCTGAGGTGGTAGAAAGGTAAGTCATAGTGGAATGACCAATGTCATTGTTGCAGAGAGTAGAAAATACAGTGTACTATTCCTGGTCTAAGTACATGCTTTAGTTATTTTCTCTAGGTGTAAAATGGTTAAGTGGCAGTGCAGACCTCAGTTAGTGCTCATTCAATGTGTCTTATCCCTGCCCTGTGAAGAAATAAGGGGTTGGTGAGGCTCTGGGACTATGTTAGTTACAAGTTTTCTTGATGAAGGTTCCCTTCTCTGCATTGGAGAGAATGGGCAAGTCAGTTGTGTGTGGTCATCTAAGTCATGTAAACAAAGCACAAGATTTATTTTAGCAGTTTTAAAAGCTACTACTCGCACTCAGTGTGTGGGTGGTGTCAGTTGATGTCCATCTTACTTAGCAGCAGGGCGTGAGAGCATAGATGAAGATGACTTTGCAGGCTCATTTATTAGTAAGTAGCCTCAGAGGTCTCTCACCTTCTAATAAGAGATAAGGAGCACACCAGGTGTTGTGCTTCAGACTTAAGAGTGTTAACACTGGCATCAGACACTTGCCTAAACCCTTCTGGATCCTTCTTGTTAAAGTTGCACAGAACGGGAGAGTGGGGTCTGTGAACTGTGAGGAAGGCTACCTTTTGCAAAACCTTGCCGGGTCATTTCTAGAACTCATCTCTCCCCTTCAGCAATATGACCCCTTCACGTCATGCAGATGTAGGCCAAAAATATTGCCTTCATCAGTGGACTGACATGAGGGATCGGCTTGTTTCCAAAGCACCTTTGGCACATATTCTGGGTCAGTGCAGCCTGTGTTTTTGGGAAGTCCTTAGCAATGGTGATAGCAGGTTTGAAATTAAAAACTTCCAGCATTTAGTTGCATGTTTTGCATGCTGCATATAGAAATTACTCTGATTTTGTCCAATACCTATGTTCACCCTGTGGACTGAACCAAACTTAAGCGGAGTTGCAGTGTTAGGTGCTCACATTCAGGGGTCGTTTCAAAGCAAGGATGCTGCATGCAGTGCAGTATGAATCAGGCCATAGTTCCTGAGCCTCTTACCTTACTTAGGTCAGATGCTTGATATAGTCGCAAGCTTTTAAGCTTTAAGTAAGACGCACTTTTAAATTCCACCTTGACAACCTTGAACCTCACAAAGGTTTGTAGAAAGATTACTGAGCTGTTCTCATTTCAAAGGTGCATTTCTTTTGCCAAAGTAAACAGCAGTAGTAGTGTGAAAAGACCTTGGTTGAAATGAAGGTATATTCAAGGCTACACATGTCTTACAGGAAGAAAAGACAAATTCTCTAGGTAGATTTAGATACAAAACTTTTCCTCTGTTTCTGGCTATTGTGGTGTCTCTACAGGTCACAAGCTTTTGATGGCATCTATGAACCTGAGTGTGCAGGTGTTACTACAGAGGTGTGGTGCACAGTAATCACATTTTTCATTAAAAAAAAAAACCATGTTGTTGTAATCTTTGATTTGCCACTTAATCTACATGTGTAGCTGTCTAGTGTTTTCACACAGTAAACAGATGTTGTTTTCTGTCTTAAATATGACATGGATTTCATAACACTAATTTTGATGGGTTGCTGAAATAGGGAAGAGGGAGCTTGTTCCAAACTTTTGTGTAATCTGAAAAAATCTTGGCTGAACTGTGGGATTTGGAATCAGTGAAGATTTGTGTTTTGTGATGATGATGTCCTTTGAATGAAGCAGAGGTTGATGGCAGCAGAAATTAACACATTGGTTTCCAGTTCTTTCCCCCTTACCTGTCTTAATTTCTTTCTGCTGAGTGGCAAGAGGAATCAAAGTCAAGAAACTCGAAATTCAGGTCTTAGCTTTACTCATGTTTTTCCACTTGCTCCTTTAGTAGGTCACTGAATCATTCTTGTTTGTTACTCTCCTGTGCAGGGAAAAAAAAAAATCCATTCTTTTGGAAGGCAGAGTTGATATACAGTCACTTGAGCAGCTGCTTATCTGTGTGTCCTTAAGCTATGATTAGCCTTAATCAAACAAAAGGGTATCTATTGATGCAGCAAGCTGGAAAGTGGTGGGGAGGGATAAAGGGAGCTTTGTAGCCGAGTTGAACTGATGGGTGGGCATTTCTGAGATGTCAGAGGCATTTTAAATAAATTTGACAGGCTCGAAATAGAGAGTGAACTCTTGACGTTGTTTACGTGAGAGTGGAATTGTTCCTCTAATAGTAGTACTTGGAGATCTATTGCAGAGAAGGAAGATTTGAGAGGGCAAGGTGCGAGGTGAGAAGCTCACTGAGATTTGGAGTAAAATTAAGAGGATCTTTAAGGAGTGCATTGAATGGATTAGAAAGGCTGAGACAAAGCCACATGGTGGGGTAGATGGGGTTAATAGAGAAGGTCACAGGGATGGAAGCTGGAAGAGGGGGGAGGGAAAAGATACTGTGAAGTTCAAGTCCAACAAATGACTTTTCAGCTGACTGGGTTTGAGCCTGGGCTACAGACTCGCTGAACGTGTGTGAGGAAATGATCACTCGATGGGGTTGGGTGGAATGGCAGCTAGGAAAGGGGAGTCTCTGAGGGATGTGGACATTGTGAAGAACAAAAGAGATTGGAGTTGTACTTAGAGGAGATATGATAAAAAGGACAAAGGTGAATAGATAATGGTGAGTTGGGGAGAAAGGAGGATGTGTGTGCAGTGCTGTTCAGGGCAGGAGAAAGATAGGAAGGAGAAGATGATACAGCAAGTGAGGGCAGATGGTTAAGGTGTGGCTGGAGTCACTGAAGTCGAGCATTTCTTTGATCTGTGATATAGGAGGGTTGGATAGGAAGCATTTCATGAGGGTGTAGTTGATAAAGGGAGTCAGGTAGATGGCCCCAGCTGTGGAAGCAGTGGATGATCGTGAAGTGAAGTGGGGGCAGGAGAGCTAAGGTTCCTGGTTTGGCTTTTTCATGCTGCCTTGTGTCCTTTTGCTGTTAGAAAGACTTTTCTTTTTTTTTTTTAAACCAAATAATAACAAACCTCAATCAGCTTAGAATTTTGGACCAGTTTGGGTTTAATCGGGTATTTAATTTTTAATTAACAGACTTTAAGGCTATATGCTTGCTACTTCCTTTCCTTTGTGTGCAGAAATTAATTGCATTTACAGCTTTCCTTTGATATTGCCACATCACTGGCACAAGGAGTGTCTTTAAAGACAAAACTTCTAAGGAAGAAGACAAGCTTTCTGAACTCTTTGATGGCCGTAGGAATATTTTACAGCTTTCATACAATCTTCCTTTCACTCTGGGAAGGAAACCTTTAACACGTCTATAAAGCAGTTCTGAAGATGATTAGGAAAAGTACTTGTTTCAGTTGCCTCCAAAGAAAATAGAGTTGGTTCTTTGTGTTTCAGAGAGTGATGGAAAAACTTGAATCTGATTGTTTTTAGTGCAAGCTAGAGTTACACCATTGTCACAGTTTCTGAAGCAGGAAGGCTTGAAAAATGGGGTTAGGAAAAGCCAGGTTTTCCAGACGTTGCTTCTAATAGTTTTACTACTAGAATAGAAATTGTAAACGTGGTCTTTTCAAAACGTTTTTTTTCTTTTTTGTTTTGTTTGTTTACTCAAACAGGAGTTGGAAGGTCGTTTTGGATTGTTTGTTTTGAACATAAACCATGCTGCCTTAGTGCCATTCACAATATAATTAACATGGACACCTCTTTGTAAAGTGAAGCAGAATGCGCCATCGGAAACGTTCTAGTGAGGCTTTGCCACCGATTGTTTACTTTGTGACACAAGCACAAAGCTTTTTGCTAACCCTTAGTTTCTTGGCTTGTTGATCTTAGATAAACCAGTTAACTGCTTTTTCCTCCCTTTCTCCCTTCTGAAAGTGAGCGAAACGGGTTTCAGCACCTCAGAGACCCAGATGTGTGTGCCAGTCTTTTTCAAGGTGCATAACAAAGCATGAGGCTTAGAAGGGAGCTAACCCGGGAGTCTAAAAGGAAGCTGTATCAAAAACGACACTTCAGCTACACACCGAAATAATAAAGGAAAGGAGACAAACAGATGAAAGGTTTAGGAGAAGAAAAGGATGGTGTGCAGCTTACTGACAGCACTGTTAGAAAAGCTGCTAGTGGTTGTCACTGATGAGGAAGCCTACAGATGCAAATTACAGGGTAATAAAACCAGGCTGGTAATTTAATGGTAATCATAATGCTTCTGGAAGGCAGTGTTCTGCTGACTGCCCGTGGCGGTCAGGGAGCTGCCTGGGAAGAGCAGCTGCTCCCTGCGGTGGCTGGTAGCGGCGGTTCTCAGAGGCATCATTCTTCTCAGACAGTCACCGAGGAAGCTTGACTATATCTGGAGCATCGGCTCTGAATTCTCAAGTGTATTGTGGTCTTCTGGACAATCTGGAAACCCCTCCTGCCTTTCGAACAACAGGAGCTGTTTTATTCGTAGAGGAATTTGGAGTTTATGCCTGTGGAGAGTTGTTTTGTTGGGCTTGGCCGTCTGAATGGTGTTAGCTTCCCTGAGCTGTCAAACACTTAATTGCTATTTGACCCATGACTCCTTTCTGCAGGAGATTCCTCTGAAGGTGAATGTGCTGTTGCTTTAGGGAAACTGGTCTTACTCTGCAAGCACAACCGATAAGAGCTCCTATGTGCTTTTCTGCCCTGGCTCGATATGCTGCAGTGGCCAAACTCTGTCTCACTGTGTTCAGTGTGGTGTTGAACTGAGCAGATGTTTGTCTACTGGAACTCCTGTGGGGATGGTGTTTATCTTGCTGTCATTCTCATACATGTGACAATCTCTTCTACATCTTTTGCAGGCTTCTTGCCTCTAAGGAGGGAGCACTGAAGTATAGCCTGACCAGCTCCTTGGCCATTTTGTTGTGTGTGAATGGTTGGCTGCAGAATAGTTGCCATTTCCTCTCTGTTAAGTTGGTTTTAATTTGTGCCTTAAGATGTTTAAACTCAGGGTGATACTTAAGGGCAAGGTCAGCAACAACTACCTTTTGAAGCATTAGTATTTTTAAAGTTGAACTGCCCAACTGTGTGGTCAGATGGGTAATAAGGAACGGGGTTGGAGAAGACTGTAGGAAGCCATCTCGGCCTGTGGCACAGTGAAATGATTCATTCCTTCAGTCAGGTATCTGGCCCATGGCTGCCTGGAAGATGTATTAGAGATACAAAGCCCAAGGTGCCAGGAGTGGTTCTCGGATCTGCTTTGTCTCTTTTGAGACTATAAAACAGGATGTGACAGGCCAGATGGGAAGGGCTTGCAGGCCACTCCTTGGATTATCATATAGTAGGGTATTAGTGAAAGAATCTCATTCTCTTCAATTAGTGATACCTAAGTATGTTTTGGCCAGACGACTGCTGACCTACAGATAACCTTTTTGACGTGATACACTTTGTGGTCTACTCTGCTGCTAGGAAAAGGGTTCAGTTATTTAAGTAGCTGAGCAGGCTGCTTAACGAATTGGACACTTTTTCTGGAAAGCACAGACAGATTTTAATGACTTAGTACATTTTAATGACTTGTTAGGTGTTTAATCCTTGGTGTTGTGTTCACAGCGCAACATGATCTACAACATTAATACACAGTTGGAGACTTTCTCATCTCTCCATTTCTAGTTTACCTGATGGTGTAGTGCAGGGAATCAGTGGATGCAGTCCTCTTGACTATATTTAATGTTTTTTCTTTCTTTTTTTTTTTTTTTTTAAATGTGGAAATATCTTGCTACATACAGAGAGAAATATTTTTTAAAAAATAATTGTAAGAGAAGTGTCTTTATTGCTTATTTTTACCACCCCATACCAAGCAGGGAATGTCTTTATGGGTAGATTACATACAGTGTTGTTTTTGCTTCTCTTCAGTTGCAGATTAATAATATTTTTCTCAGTGATTTGGGAAACAAAGGACAGAATTTAGGAGTGATAGTTCAGAGCAGAAATAGAAGAGCTGAGGCTGCTTTCAGCTGAAGGAGCAAAGGAGGAAAGCTCAAGAGATCTACCCCGTTTAGTCCACAAAGAGTTATCCTTAGACAGCTGCAGGGATCTGATGTCTGCTGCAGCTTTGATCTGCATGAGCATGAAAAGGCTTCTTCCAGCTCAGTGGGGAGATGAAAGGGTGATCTTGACTTTGCTGGTGTTAGATGATGTTTACTTGTACTAGGGTTGGCTTGTGACTATGAACCAGAATTGAAAAGCTGAGCCCTAAAGGTTATCAAGGGGGTAAGGAGAAGATCCAGATGGCCTTGCTCTTGTGTAATAGGTTTGCCCTTCTTGCAATTGCTGGTTTGGAAGTGAGACAGCAGTGGCATTTTTTATACTTGGGTCTCACAAATCTGGGGGGAAGGTGGCAGCTTGCAAGTCTGCCCTGAACTGAATCCTCTGTGTGGGATATGGGTGGTCCTCTGCCTTCCCTTTTTTGCTGTATCCACCCTGCTGGTCTTCTGAAAGAGTCTTGCTTAAGTGGATTCTTCCGGGGTAACTGAGAACAGCAGAGCCTCACTGCTATTGGAACAACTCTGGTAGATACTGGAACTTGGTCCTTGGGCTGAGTTCTGCCAGGCTGGGAGCTAGAGGTTCACAGAACTTTTCTATCCTGATGTTTGTGCACTGTCTTGTACTGCTGCTTAGAGCAGATCCTCAGAAGCATACATAAACAGGATGAGGCCTTTTTGACAATCTTCCCAACAGCAAAGGCTGTTAGTCCTCATGTGTCATCAGGGTTGTTTTTAAGTGATATGTCTACATAACAAGATCCAAGCAAACATTGCAGAGGCATGAAGGACACTTTTACTGCTGGAATCTGTCAAGTTCATTGTATTCAGAACTCTCTAGTGTGGGATGTTTACTCAAAATCCTGGTCTCCCTTTCCTTCTGCCACTTAATTTATGCTCCCTTCTCTCAAGGTCCCGTAGTAACTGATACTGTGCCTGCAGCAATTTTGGGGCACCTCAAATAAAGTGACCTTGGCTAGAATGGCAGAGACCTCTAGCATGGGAATGCAGGGACTTCTCTAATGGCCAGACCATTTCCACAGCCCATATGGCCTCCTTGGCCAGAATACTCTTTTCATTTGCATTGCCAGCTCTGTGCCAGGGCTTTGTCACTTCGGTAGTGAAATTCTAGTGTAGGGCAAGGATTAGTATCAAACCATCAAACCAGGAGTGATGATACAGAGACCAGGCCTTGTGTCATGGTGGTGGTGTATCTGTGGAGCTGCTGGAGTGAAGTGACATTGGGGTTTCACAACAGACCTAAAAATAACTTCAACCCACTGCATTTAGCTGCTATCTATGAACTGTATGTTGGTCTGTATGTGCATGTGAACCATCACAGGCTGTTCTGCTAAATTCTTCTTGCTGCATTTTGCATCCACATTGTAGGCTGCTGTTAAAACTATTCACTGTCTTCTCTATTGATGCCATTCCCAAAGGGAAAAGGACCAAATGGAGCATGAATTGTGGAAGAGCTTCTCCATTCTTCGTGATTCTTCTTTGAAATCTGTGACAGCTCTTCGATTTCCTCTTCTTCTGTAGACTTCTGCTTTTGGTGCTGTGATATGACACTTGGTGAAACCTCTGCTAGCTACTGAAAACCTACTTCGTAGAGTGTCACAGGCAGAAGTGATAAACACGGTTAAAAAAAAGGAAAGGCATGAACATAAAACAAGTTCAATAGGAAATATCTGGGCTGAGGGCCTGGCACAGCTGTTAGAGAAGTGCCAGACAGGAAGAGGCCAGTGGAGGATCTTGTTGCATTCCTGATCAGCCAATCAATGGATGTGGATATTATCTAATGCCACATTTCCCAGAGCAAAGAATAATCTAATTTATTTTTTAGGATGGTTGTTTTCTGCTTATTCTGATGAATTTCTGAATGTCTGTTTAGAAGCTGTAGCCCTGTAAGCTTATCCAGGGCAAGTCAGTGTCAGTTAATAATATTTACAGTGCCAACTGCCTGCATCAGAACTCTTGGCATTTGAGGGAGAGGCAACACAACGAGGCCCTGATTCTGCTAAGCTGCACTGTGGAATCAGGAATGGACTCTGAAATTTGCTTATCTGTTAGCAGCACGTAAAGGTCTGGATGTGACATGTCATGCTTCTCACGTTAGCTCATTCTGTGCAGCGTTCAAAGAAGGTATCAGCATTGTCCTGTTTACATTCAAACACTCCTGTGTGTTAGTATCTGCCCAGATAGCTCAGCTTAGGCCAGCTCTGTTTATTAAACAACTGTCCCTGACAGGATGAAGGTTGAGGGAACTTGAGTAGAAAATATGGCTTTGGTGTGCAAGATGTGGGAATTCAGGAAGCAGTGAAAGGGGACAATCCCCACTTGCTTTTACTCTTTATATCCCTCTCAGGTCTTTATAACACCTCTCTGTTTTCTCTTGAGTAAGAAAACTGAGAGGAGGATTTGTAGTGGGGCCAAAAGTTAGTGACCTGAGAGCAAACAAAAATGCCTTTTCTGGGTTTGAGGATATGGAGCTTGGAGAAAGGAAGAACTAAGTCAAAGGATTTGGATATGGTTGGGAAATGCTTAGATTATAGAATGGTTTAGGTTGTAAGGCACCTGAAATATCGTCTAGTTCCACCCGCTCTCCTTCCTAGGCAGGGACAGATCTACTTCAGAGACAGAGAAGTTATTTGCATGTTGTCAGCTTATTTCAAATGAGCCTAGCATTGGGATGGGAGAACCGACTTGATTAAAGATACAGATATCCTCAAGGAGGGAACTGCACTTATTTCAGGTGATTAGCAACCATATTTGACACCTAAAACGTGTTGAAAATAGAAAGTAGAGATGGTGCAGTAGCTGAGAGCCTGGAGCAACCTAGCTAAAAGCTCGAATCTGAGCTGCTGCAGTAGCCACCACTGTGGCTGTTCCCTAATAAAAATGTCATTTTCCTTCCCTCTTCAAAAGACCTGCCAAATCAATACAGATATTCAACTTTCTCAGATAATGGGGGTGGGGGGGAAGTGTCTATATAAACACAGCAAAAGGAGAAACAATGTAGTTCTTCCAATGCAGTTGTGGGGAGTAAGTTAATATACTAGTTAATATTTTTCTTTACGATTGAGAAGCGCTGGAGGGGGCTGGTTGTTGGGGGGCGGGGTGAGTGTTATGCAAACATACTCATCCTGTTCTCACTCTTCCTGCTGCTGGAGACAGTAGTGGGAAAGCTGGACCTTTGGCCCACCCTGTATGCTTGTTCCTACAACTCTTACTAAAGCAGGTGAAATCTGGTGCCAAGTGCTAGTGTGAGCTAGACAGCAGTTTAGTATCAGCTGTGAGGAAAATGTTTTCCAGGCAGCACTTGGACTGTTTGCTAACCATTTTTCTTCTAAATAAGAGATATGTCTTTTGCCTTATTAAAATTACAGCTTTGGAGTACTCTGATTTAATAGATTTTGCTTGGTACAGAAATATGTATTCAGGGCAGCACAGGACAGTGTATGTCAGTTACAGTTGGTCTCTGGAAGCTGCAGATAAGCTCAGTTTGTGTTGCTGCCTGGCAGCTTTCAGTGCTGCCTTCCCTAGCTGGCTGCCTGAAGGTACTGGATATTCTTCTGTATTGTGAAAGCAGAGAGCCAATATGTTTGTGACTTGAATGACTCTCTGATCTGAGTCATTCCCCCTATGACAGAAGGGTAATCTGTAATCAAACTGCTTGGGAACAAGAGGCATTCCTATGTTTTGGTCTGACTGTTGCTGCATGAAATACTTAACCCTTCAGAGGAACAACACGATTAGATTTTGCTCATTTACTTTATCAAATGAGCAAATGTCATTGAAGAGCACGGCTCAACTTGAGAGACTGTCAGTAGATGCACAGAAAGTTGCAATAAAAGCTAATTCATTGCTGTTTCTAATGAAGTTTTAGTCTGTGGAAGCTGTTGTTTAGGAGCCCAGCATGGATCCCATCTGTTTTCAGTATCCAGTCATACAAGTTGAACACTCAGATCTCCAGTAAAAATCTTAGCAGAGCTTAAGGAGCCTCAAATTTTTATTAGCAGTTTTTATTAGCACATTAGTGGGCTTGGGGTCTGACCTCTGCATGTGGTAATTACAGGCTGTGTGGATCTAGCAGGCATTTTTAAATGGGGGACACATCCTATGAAGTTTAAGGAGATTGCTTCTCTCTGTAGTGATAAATGTGTAAGAAATCTTATTTACCTTTAGTCTGAGCAATCTGAGAGACTCTACAAAGTGAAGGTTGAGGCTGGTTTATTGTGGTTTTGGAACGTGGGAAAAACATGGTTGAAAGGAGAGCGTCATTGAGGGATGGGACTTTTTGTTTTGTTTGTAGCTAGATTCAGGAAATGTTGATGTTGTCACATGTTGTACTCGGGAGGTCACCACTTGCTTTGAGATGTAAACATCTCTGTTTGAAAATATGCTCTTGGTAAGTAGGGGACCAGTTGTTGTGTCTCAGGTGAATGGTGTGAGACTTTCTGCACTGTTTGGCTGGTAGATGTTTGAGCGTGGTGGTTCCTGTGAGCAGAGGAATGACTTTCTAAGGTTATATTGCAGCAAAGCTGAGGTTTCTCTCTGGTACTCACTCCACGTGGAGAGATTAACTATTGCTTTATGACATTAACTGCAGTGCCCCGTGCTGCAGTGGGCATGATGACCATAACCACCAGCATTATGAAGTAGCAAACTACTCTTCAGCATAATTGGGGACACTTCCCTAAGGACAGGGCTGATCATCTTTCCATCTGTGTGTGGAATCAGGCATCTCCCTTGGCCTGTCCAAGATGGGCAGTAAGAGGCATCTGGGAAAAGCATGGTGAGGATCATATGTCACAAGCATTAGCATGCTCCCTGCCGTGTCCCAGTTAATTAATGAAGGGTCACTTGTGCAGCCTTGCCTGCAGTGCAGTAGGCAAGTTTCCACAGCTCCTGGTTGAACTGGTGACCCAGAGGTGAAGGTCTCTTTTCCCAGTACTTGTTCTCAGGGTATCCAATCTTCCTAGGAGGTTTTGGTCTTTGGTGAATCCCTGGAAGTTCCACTGCTGTGCTTAGAGATGTGGCAGCTCCTGTATCAGGGGCAGGAGGAACTGCCACTTTACATGTCTAAGTGGTGTTCATTTCTAGTTGAAGGGCTAGTTTAGGTGAAGGCATTGCCAAAGTATTTGTTTGCATGTAGATCTAACAAAGTTCTAAGTAGGGACTTTTCCAGCAAGGCTTGCGTGGCCTGATACATATGCTTTTATTTTATTTTAAACTCCTTTTTTTCCCCCCACTCTTTCCAGCCTGTTTTATGTTAAAGTGAAGGAAGGAGTTTTCTCCTTTTTCATCAGATATTTTTTGATCGTTCAGTAGCCTTAGTAGTAACACAGTGGTGCCTTTAGTCTGCTTCTGTCTTTTGTGTAGTTTCAGGTTCAGCTTCTATGTAAACTTTGAATAAACTCGTATGTGCTGATGCAGTCCTGAGTCTTTAATAACTGAATTTGGTAGTAAGTCTGGTGTTTTTCATGCTGCGGGGAGCTGGTTGCAGACAGCTGGCATGAAAGCTTTGTTTCAGGAGGGGGAGAGCTGGGGGAGCCTCTCTTCTTTTTAAACCACTTAAGTTACTTTCAGAATAAGATCCTTGAAGTCTTGCAGTATATTTATAGGTTTGTAATGTTGTGCAGAGAACGTTAGACTATCCCCTGTGGCAGAAGTGTGGGTTTCGGGTTTCTCTGCCCGCAGAGCATGGTAAACAGCTCTGGGTTCCTGTCAGTATGTGCTGTGCTCAGAGATGTGCTGATCTGCCACACAGATATGGTTTGTTTGGGCTGCTCAGGAGCTCAGTGTGTGAAGTCTCTTTGAACCCTAATTTAAGTACTTAAACTAAGGTCCCAGGTCATCGCATCTTGATCTAGGCTAAGACCTTAGCATTCAGAAGTAACCCGATGTGTTCATAGCTCTGTACAAGCAGGTCTTTGCCAACAGCCATCTTTTTAAAAGAGGAGGAAGTTGCAGTGGACAACCATGGCAGTTGCTGGTCCTCTGATGGAAACCAGATTTTCATCATGAATATTCTGACCCTGAGAAGACTGAGCAAAAGGTAGTGGCAGAAATAAAGTTTTAGGAAGCAGTGGAAGATTTCTAGAAAAGATGAAATAAACACATGGGATCACTTCCCTTTACATTGAAGCTGCCTTCCAAATGACACTTTTCACCATGAACAGCAGAGTGCAAGAAACGCTTCAAGGAAAACCAAACTTACTGATGAGATGTGAATCTTTTTTTATTTGTTTGTCAGTACAAGGGGATGATGGTGATCATCATAACTGTTGATAACAGTAGGAAAGCTTCTCCTCTTACTAGCAGAGATTTTGTAAGAAAAGGACAGAGTAGAACTGATCCTGATACCCTTGTTATGACACCTGCAACATTGTTGGATATGTTTTCTTTGCTTCACCAAAATCTTCTAAACTTTGTATGAGCAAGCAGGGTGGTGAGATGAAGAGAAGGTGGTGATGATGGGAAGAAGGTTTAAATACAGAGATAGTATCATTGTTTTGTGATGTGGTTGTGTGGTTTTGGTCACTTATAATCACAATCTAAGGTATTAGGAGACCCTTTTGTTTAGTAATGATTCAGAATAGGCATTTTTGCTTTCCAATCTCTTAATGGAGCTTAGGGACAGGTAGGTTCAGTTCTTACTTGCAGCTCCCCCTTGCTTTCTAAACTTTTCAGGAAAGGTCTAGGATGCAGACTTAGTCCTAGACTTGGCCATTAGTTTATGGCTAATGGAATTAGCCACATGGGTTTCATCAGACATTCACTCAGTGTTCTGTCAGTCACTTACTGAGGATCTGTTGTGAGTAAGGAGAAGGAACAGTCTCAGTCTCAGGTAAGGAATCTCAAACCTTGATGAAAGAAGGACCTGCTGACCAAATGTCGAGATTAGTTAGCTCTGAAGCTTGAAATCCAGGTTTTCTGAAGCAGAGTCTCAGGTGTAGAATTTCGTAGTTGATTTAATAGAGCAGTGGCACGGCAGCAGCTTGAGCTGAGTGCCTCTTCAGAAGGACACTGAACAGAGAGATTCCTGGGCGTTCTGCCCTTATAGACCGTTCATCTGCCCCTCCTGTGCCTTTCATGTGCCCTTTGGTCCAATGGTCATTCTGGTCTGAGGTCTCCTGACTCACTGGATTCATCCACAGTCTCCTAACAGGCTATTATCTTGTCAAGTTGCAGCTGCTGATGGTGGTTGTGGCCTCCTTCTGTTTTGTGCTGGCTCTGGAGGCTCTCTTTTGCTTCAGAAGGTACATGTTCTGGGTGAGAGTTTACAGCTTGCAGCCTAAGGCTTCAGCAAATCCAGCTACACATGCTACGTAAAGCCAAACAAAGAGCATAGCAAATCACCCCACATTTTAACTCTGGGTTGATTCTGTTTAAAACTTAGTTAAGCTGAACAACTGATAGATGGTATCACTGAGAGGTGTTCCTGCTCAAGGGGAGAGCTTTCAGCCGTACAGTCAATTTGCTGTCCAGGGAGAGCTCATATTGGGCTCACCCAGTGATCTGTTGCTTGTAAAAGATTTTATTGTGAGGAGCAGCCTGGAGAGGCATCCCAGCTGAATGGGAAATTACTGCCATGCAGTTGTGCTGCTCGCTTAGGCTGTCATATTTATGGGGAAAGTGGTTGGCTCATTCTCAAATTGCCTACAATGGGAGAGGGATGCATGAGACTCCTTGTACCCACAGCTTTCTTTGTTTCTCCATAAATAAATCTTGGAAAAAACCACCTGCTGTCCATGTGTTAGTTGCATGATCAGTGTTGCAGGGCCATACCCGTTGGTGTTTGTTGTGCTCTGCTGTTTTATGGGTTATTCAGAGGTGTTGTTGGTTCAGCTATGAACCCATAGGTTAGGACTCTACCACCTTTGGAGCATATGAGTTTGATAAAGGAGGATTGAGTTTATCTGTCATGTTTGGTTACAAGGGTGAGTCTTTTAAAGCATGAGGCATTGAGCTGTGCTGCAGCAAACATGAAAAACTGACTTCCCACCCTCCTACTCAGCACTTGCTGTGGGCAGCACTGGCAGCATCTTTCATTCTTGAAGTTGCCCACTAATACCTGTATTAACTGTACATTTGGTTGTTTGAACTATTCCATCTGAACTTTCCCATATCTAAGCCAATGTTTTTTTGATGAGAAGTTGTTCAAAGTGGTTTAGCTGAAACAAAATGTACTGCCTGTATTACTAAGGAAGCTGGAGAGGTTTCAGCTACTTTTCAAAGACTCTGTTACCCTAAGGATCAGAGCAGGGCCTTGAAATTTGGTGAGGAGGTGACCCCTGTTTAAATGGAGTGCTCTGTCCTGCAAAATTGTTTTTAACCTTGATGATATTAGAGTTTTCTAGGAAACTGGAGGCAGCAACTAGTCAAAGCACTTAATGTAAAGGTGGTCAGAGCAGTGGCTGGAGGTCTGTCTGGCATCATGAGAGGTCAAGAAAGGGATCAGGAGTGCAGTTTCACAAGCATCATCTCATGTTGGCCAGATCAGAGAAGTGGATAATGAAAAGTAGATAAGTCTATGCTTCAGTTTCCCACCTGCAAAATGAGGGTAAAGCATTGTAAAATGCTTGTGAGGAACTGAAGATTAAGTAATAATTATGAATTGAGGTGTGAGCACTGAAAAGCAGACAGCTTGAGAGGTCACCAACAAAAGTGCTCCATGTATCAGCTCTGTACATTTAGGATATGGACAGGTTGCTAGAATAAAGGCTTTTCCTAATAAAAGTTGTAAAAAGACACCTACATAAAAATTCAGATGCTTCCTACTTTTGAAAGTGTGCATACTCACTGCCACAATTTTCCCTTTATGTAGGATTTGATTCAATATTAAACACACTTTGGCATTTACTTCCAACTGAGATTTGAACTCCTCTGCATAAAGTATGTGCTGCATTAACAGAGTATGTTCAAACCCATGCTTAAAACACTGGTTCTTACCTCAAAGGGATATTTTTCTGTAACTGAGTGCTTACAAATGGTGATAATCTCCACTTTATATGCTTTCCACATCTCACTTGCCAGGAAAATAAATGCCAGACTGTGTGTCTTGACATTTTATACCAGAATAGAAACTTTGGGTTTCTATTTAAGCATTCATTTTAAGTGTATATTTAAAGAAAAGATCAGAACAATTTCCTGTGGAGGTGTTTGAGGTTTTTTGTTTGGTTTCGTTTGTTTCAATTGTTGTATTGGGGTTTGTTTGTTGTTTGTTTTCAAACTGCAAAAGTTTCATAACTCTGTTAAAGGAGGGTTTGAGGACACCTGATGTTTTCACCCAGGCTGATAACCCATCAGCAGATGTGTTTCTAGTAGACCCCAAAAATAATGTAGAAAATGTGAATATTTTAATATTTATTTACAAACAAACAAAAAGCCAGAGAGAGAAAAATGTTGTCTTGAATTCTCCATCCAAGTCAGAAAAAAAAGTTTTGCATTTTCCTGCCTTTTCCATTGACCAAGCACAAGTGAAGAAACAGAGATGCCAAATAAAATGATCATGCAGGTGCAGGTCAGCTTAGTTTGTACACTGTTGCCTTTATAGCATTTTCAATCCGAGCATATTAAAATATTTCATAAACTATTCTGTCATTCTGGGAAGTTCACCAAGAGATGAGGATTGTGTACGTTGAAACGCATAAATGTAATCCGTGCTAAAATTTACTTAGTAGGATTTCTGGCATGAGGAGTGTCTGGAAGACAAATGAACAGCTGGTTTTCTGTCCTCGCTTTGCCACTGACATGCTTTGTGGCCATGGGCAGTTGCTTTTCATCCTGATATTTCATATGAAGGAAAAGATTAGTCCCTGCAACTTAACCTCAAGCCTTGTCTTGGTTCTCTGTGTAAATGTCTCTTTCATGATTATCTCTGGCAGTTCTTTGAAGGAGGTCTTGGTTTTTGACACTTAAAGTGTGTGACATTGTATAAAGTTTTAATGCTTATAAAGTTACAAAGTACGTGACTTGGGCAAACATAAGTGCAGTAGGGATCACGGAGAGTTTTTTGCTCTGGAGTTAGCAGAGATAGATGGTGATGGGGAGACCTGTTTCTCAGCCTTTGGACTGAAATATTAGTGTCTCATGAAGCTCTTTCTGTTTTTCTTGCTGCTTCAGCTCTGTAGTAAAGTGAGCCAATGTTGGATGAACTTCTGAAAGGCATGAATATTTCTAGAAATATCCTTTGGTTTCTGACTGGAAATTAGAAACTGTCTAAATATTCTGAGCCTTCAGACACTGTCTCAAGAACGCTATAGGCTCTACGTCTCCTTGATATTTGTAGTCTTCTTCATGTTCCCTTTTGCCCTGAGCTACTTCAGGACGCTCTTCATCCTTTCATAATTTCCATGAAACCTGCTTCAGTTGAAAACATTTCTCCAGTGGTCCTTTCCACCTGCCTGCAAGACTTCTTCATAGAGCAGTTCTTGGTCATGTTGGGTAAAACTACCTTGTGAAACGCCTTCCCTTAATTTAAGTAATGTTGGCTTGAAAAGCTGTCAGTGTCAATGTGATAATACTCTCAAAACATGAGGTTTTCAGCTCTTGTTTTTGTCAGAGGAGGTTGCAGTATGTTACCCTGGTAAAGCAGAGATAGCTGCTGCTGTAAGCCAGGGTGCTGCTCAGAATGCCCCAGCACTTACTGGGTCCTGAGTTGGCAGCATGGGCATAGTGTTTATCAGAGCAAGGGCCCAGGCACTGCAGACTTTGAGGAATGCAAATCAAGTTAAACTTCCAAACTTTGCTCAAAATAACGTTCGTTGTGTACAATAAATAAAGGAACGTTTATGGGGCATCTGCTGGGGCAAAGATGTTTGCTTCTGGTGTCTGACTGATCGTTTACTGTTGTGTTCCTTTTGTGGAGGTGTGTTTCTCAGCCTTCCTGGGTGAAATCAGCCTAGATAAGGTGTTCCTTGGCAGGTGTTACGAATCCAGTTTGCCAGCAGATAACTTTGACTAGTGTTTTTTTTTTATTTTTCTAACACTTGTTAATGTATAATGCTCATGGTAGAGGAAAAACGTTTGTTTGCTTTAGTATCTCTGCCTTCAAGATGGAAGTGTTATTTTTCAAAGGAGATCAATCAGATACTGGGAAAGGCTTGTTATAAATTGTTTAATGGGTGTGTTAAGAAGTGTGTGGCTAGCGGGTCGAAGGAGAATATTTTCCCACTCTGCTCAGCCGTGGTGAGACCACATCTGGATTATTATGTCCAGTTCTGGGCTTCCCAGTTCAAGAGAGACTGGAGTATACTGGAGAGTGTCCAGTGGAGGCTATGAGGATGATTAAGGGACTGAATCATCTGTTTGGTGAGGAAAGGCTGAGAGACCTGGGGCTATTTAGTCTGGAAAAGAGATCTTATTAATACTTGAATATCTGAAGGGCGGATGTCAAGAAGAAAGTGCTAGTCTCTTTTTAATTGTGTCCTATGACAGGACAAGGGGCAACAGGTACAAACTGGGACCCTGGACGTTCCATCTCAACATGAGGAAAAGCTTCCTTACTGCAAGGATGCTGAAGCTCTGGGATCAGGCTGCCTGGAGTTGTGGATTCTCCTCCTCTAGAGACTTTCAAGACCTGTCTGGACATGATCTTGTGTCACCTGCCTTCGGTGGTCCTGTTTTGGCAGGGCACTTAGACTTGATCTCTGAAAGTCCCTTCCAACACCTACCATTCTATGGTTCTGTGTAACCTCAGCACAGAGCTCCCTGCTGTTATTTGTGAAGCATAGGCAGTATAACATCCTCCACAAGCCTGGAGTCTCCTACTGCAAGATAATTTCAGGTAAGGAGGACGAATAAGGTGACCAAGAAAACCAGCTGCATCATGCTTGCAAATGAGCTATGTCTGAGTGTCCCAGGACTGCAGCTGGGATTAACTTTGTAGGTGTGAATAGTAAGATGCTAAACTGGCTGCCTCGCAAGTCCTACACACATTTGCTCCCCATCAAAATGTTTTTCTTTCACTTGCCTGCTTCTTTGCTCCAACACACAATGCATATAATCTGATTCTCTGAATGAACCATTGTTTGGGGAAATACTGTTAGTTTTGGCTTTTGGAGAGCTGAGCTGACAGGCCCAACTCCCCAACAAAACAGATTGGAGATTAAAAAACAAACTAAAGCCACGCCTTCAAAAAAAAAAAAAAAAAGCTGAGGAGAAGCCAAGAAGTTCCTTTATTGTGCTGCTGAAAAGTTAATCTATTTAGCTACTGTAATATCAACAAGTTTGTTTTTTTTTTCCCCTTCTGTTGCTTACATTATTGCTGCTCATGATCCCCTGTGATAATAGGAAAAAATTTAGTCTGCCTCCAAACATTGCACAGTAATGTACATCATGAGATTTCCCAATTAAGGAATTGGAGGGGGAAAAAAAGCACAGAGGAAGTGGGTTTGGAGGCAAGAGTTAACAAGGCAAAAAAAAAAATCTTTTAGCACAAGAGCAGCAGGAATCTGTTAAGTAAACAGGAAAATGCAGTACATTTCTGTAACTTGTTCCTGTAAACCGAATTAAGAAATTTAGGATTTGAAAACTGTTATTTGCTTACAGCCATAGCACACAAGACCCCTGTGGTCTGTAGGAGAAGTGGTTCCTGCATGTCTGTAGCTGCTTTTCGAGGTGTCTTTGCGGCCAGTTTGTATTTGGACAACAGGGCCAGGCCTATGGAATCTGAGCTACAGTGCTTGGAGGTTTGTTTAAATTCTGCGTACCATAGATCTAGGCCAGGTGCTATCCAAGTGCAATAGGAAAAAATAACTTCTCCTGAACTAGAGAGCCAGCTCAGCCAGAGATTTTCCTTGTCCCTACATATCAAAACAAGTGAAAGATGAGAGGGTGGAAATGAGGGGTTTACATGCAGAGTATGGCAGTATCAAAAATACTTTTGTTCCACTTCTAGTGCTGTCAGTCACACACTTCGTAGCCAGGGTATATAATTCAGTCTTGCTGTTTCTGTGTGTTTAAGGCAGAGATCATGCAGCTCTTCACTCACAGGGCATTTTAAAGACCTCTTACTTTGTGCAACGTTTAGCGCACTGCAGTCACAAAGTAGTTTGCTAGGTGAAATTCCTTGCCCAGCAACATTCACGTGTCATGGTGTGGAGAATGAAATTAATTTATTTGTCTCTGACTGAGAAAAGGGAATTTTTCAGATTTGTCTACAGCAAAGTCTTCCCTGTTGTCTTCTATTAGGAGAGGATTTGAAACATGATGCTGAGATATGATTTTCGACCATTTCTGAGGTAGATAGAAAATGAGTAACTGCAAGCTGAATTGCAAAGAGCTTAATGAAGGAATTGAGCCGTATAAAATGTAAGTTCTACTGTACCTTCCTATATAATTTCCATTTAATCCATATGTACTCAGACCACCTATAGAAGGTGTTGTGTAAGCTGACCAGAGCAGCCTTCTGAGATTGTCTTGTTGGGGGAGGATTTATCTTAATATTTAGAATTCTTCTTCTTTGCCCCTTCAGTGCTCTGTGTAGAAATCCATTTCGTTAAAATACTTGTGTTTCTTAATGATAGTTAGTAGTGGAAAAAAAACCCCAAACTTCTTCTGGGCTTGCACACAGATCTGTCTTTGTGTCCAAATCCAGAGGGTGGTTGTGTGTCACATGCTGACCGAAGTCCATCTTAAAATCTTCTGATTTAAGGGAGGAGAACAGAGGATTCTTCTGTTGTGAGTCATCTTATATCAGAGCTTGTTCGTGCTCCACTGATGTCGGCAGGAGTTTTTCCCACTGAATTTATTGATTGAATAGTGGATTTTTTCAGTGGTATAGAGAGCTACTGGTTTGTATTTGAAGCCATCCTAACACCTGTGAATGGCTTCTCGTGTGCCCAGTACTTGTTAAAGAAGAAAGTCAGCCACTTGCCTTGACCCTAGTGAGCCAAAAAATCACTAAAATATCCTGTTAGATAATTCATTAACTGCTTTTCTAGGTGATGTTTGTTACCTGTACACTTCAAATGCTGCTCACTGCTCATGACTATTGGAAGGCAGCCCTTTAACACAGGACTTGGAAGAAACTTCCATGGGTACTGTTTGTGAGCGTGTGCCCAAAATGCTTTATTTTGGGTGTTATTAACATAGAATGAAACAAGGAGGTTCTCAGAAGCAGAACTCTCTGTAAAACCGGACACTGCCAGGGTAAAAGCTGTTTAGTGTTGTGTTAGGAAGCACACCATCTCCCTGATTGCATTTCCTCTCATAAAAGAAAAGTGTAAAACTGAACCATGTCTAAGGGAACAAGGTCACGCTCTCACAGTGGATGTCTGCTTCCTGTACTGTGCAGCTAATCTTGCGGTGTTGGAATATTTGTCATCGTTCTTACAGCTGCTTTCACTGGAATTCTACAGATGGAGAGAGTTGTGTTGCTCTGACAGATGAGTGCTGTGTTATCTGTCTGCCTGCTGGGGTCTCAGCTGCCTGAGGTAGATCCTGAGCTGGGAAAAAAAGTATGTGAGAAAGGTGGGAGTGGCCTCCAGCCCCTCCTGGCATCTCCAGGGCTCACAGGTCAGAGCTGCTGCCTGTGGAAGCGGCAGCCCCGAGTGTGTGCAGCTTCGCTTTGGAGAACACTGCGACTCTTCCAAAGCACGTCGGGGGCTTGCGGCCCGGGGGATTTCCAGCTCTGTTGGCTGTTCAGCTGGTGCTTTTTTAGTTGGTTGGCTGTCCTCAAATCACTTGAGGACATTTGGGCTCGGGAGTTGGAGATTTCTACATGGGAGACTGAACTGCACTGCTGGAGCATATCACACGTAACCCACCAGATGGTTTTCAGCCAAATTGATTTGGTCTTTGTTAGATAGTAATGAAGATATGAAAGTCACATATTCCTCTAGCATTGCTTCCATGAGCCAGCATGTCTGGGATAGCACAGGCTGTGCTTCTGGCAGCAGCAACTCCTGCAGAATGCAGCCGAGGGCCTCGTTCCCTCTGCTCCTCTGCCTGCAGCACCAGCATCCTCTAGGTCATGCCACCGGTTGGCCTGGCTGCAGTTGTCACAGCTTGTAACATTCACTATTTGGTCAGGGCTCCACTTGGGACACTCTTCCTCCACTCTTTGGAGCAACACTCAGCAGAGTTGCAGCAGCCGTTGCAGAAGGAGCAAGGGCCATGTGTGAAGTGGTGGTTTATGCTCACAGGTACCTTGTGACCCCCTGGCTGGTGGCAGGTTGCTCTGCGTTTCTTTTAGGAGTTGGCATGGTCAGAGGAGACAAAAAAGCTGGCAGAAGCAGCAGACATTGGACTGCTCCCCTTTTTTTTTTTTTTTTGTGGTTGTTTTGCTGCTTCAGAATCTGAAGATGGGTTGCATTTAGCAGCTGCTCTCAGTCACAGTGTTATTCAAAGTAATTGACTTTCCACTGACTTTGGAATTTGGAATAACGTCTAAATAATTGTAGTCAGCTTCATGCTGATTCCTCTCCACTGCAGCTAAAGCAGTCTCACGGCCTCAGGCTGGACTTGTGCAAGCTTTGCTCCCATGGGAACTAAAAAAAATAATTATATTTTAAGAATAGGTTCTTAATCACTTCCTTCTTTTGATGCACTACTTTTTGTTTAGCATTTTGTAAGACTGTAGTAGAAAATGTTTTAAACTATTTGTGTTTTAATTCCAGTTTTAATTGGGTCTTTGAAGATGCAATGAGTTTACAAGAATTAATTACAGTTATTTTTAATTTTTTTAATTATTTTTTTTTTTTAGGGAAGCATTTGTTCTTGTTTTTCTGAGTGAAGATTATTAGAGTTTTGTTGCTTTGGCAAACTGTCCAGTCCCACAGAGCTATGGAGAGATGAACATTAAGTTGACAGATTTCATAGGCAAAGGCATGTGGGCGTATAGTCAGTGTTGGTGATGCATCAGCATGTTGATCTTCTGTCTCCAAACTGTTAATGTGCATATAAGAAACAGGAAAAAATGTGATAAATCTGGGTTCAGAAAGAATGAAGAGACAAGGATCTGAGGCAGTGCTGGCTGTACAGTGAGCACTATGAAGGTGATGGGATAGTATGCAGAGGAGGGGAAAATACTAAACAGATGGAGATCCACTGCCTGCCCTGACCCACATCAGCTGCACAGCAATGAGATAAAATGCTGGATTTGGAGATCTTTCCATAAACTGAGAGTATTGACGCTTAAAAGTGGGGTTTGGGGAGATTTGTGTCAAAGACTGTCATACGGTTGCACTAGTGTAAAAAACATCTCAACCAAAAGCAAATAACAAAAGAAACAAAACCCCAGAAACCAAACAAAGAACCCCAGAAGTGCTTTCCAAGACTTCCATGAGCATCTAAAGTATGGCTGTAGTGAGAGTCACAGAGCCCAGCTACAGAGGATAGCACAAGTACGTTAATAATTGATTTTTCTATCCCTTGCTAATAGTTTACATACTTTACTATTATTTCCAGTCAGTGAAGTTGCTTGCTCCAACAAGTCTGCTTGCCTTAGAGGGAGCCAACGTTCTATTTTGTGTACCAAATCTTGTTTGTTCTTTATTTCTTCTCAAGCACCAGGGTCTCACAGGCTGGAGCAGAGCCTCACAGCATAGCCTGCAGGGCTCAGCACACCCCCTGAAGGCACAGCTGGACATGGACTGGGGTGAACATGGGGCTCACAAGCTTGTCACTTATCTGCTCTCTTGCTGCTGTGAATTAGTGCAGTTGATATCTGCTCTCTAGACCTGCTTCCCTGTGCATACAAAAGCATAACAGTTTATTTTTTAAGAGGATGAGGAGGCAAAAACCAACCTTTTTACTGTCTGGCAACAGCTCATCCGATGATGATTTAACTATTGCTACAACTGGCACTGTATGCAGTATAAAATTGAAAGAGCAGGGCTTGCTTTTCTTTACCTGTCCCTTGGCTGAGGTTTGGCATTAGCTGCTCTGTCACAGTTGTACCTGAGTGGCACCTGCAGTTGTGATGCTAACAAAGGAGAAGAAAAGTTACGAGCTAAGTGCTTGGAGGAAGTGGTAGTTTAATACCTTACTGTTGGCAGCTCTGGCTTCTTTCATCTAAGACTGTGAGGATGTTTTACTTGCTTACACTTTTACAAGTTTCATTACAAATTTTCTTGGAAAAGAGTTGCTATTATGAAGTTTCCCAGACCGAGTAGGAAACTGGGAATGATCAGTTCTCCAGTTTCAAGCCTGCCTCTGCCTAGTCTTTGGCAAGCCAAGGGAAGTGCCTGGCACTTCTGTAGGATGTACCTTCCTATTCTTACAGGGATTTTAGAGCTTAAAGAGTAAACCAGGGATTTTAAAGGATGAATAATTCAGCTCTTTGAGCCCATTTGCACTGAATATGTGTTAGCAGATAGTGCCCTAGCACAGGCCAATTCTAGCATATCTCTCTAGTGCCACTGCAGTTCATGGCAGAAGCCGTTCCTGACTGAGCAGGCACTTTCCTGAGAGGGCAAAGCATTTGAAAGTGACATTGCTCTTTGTCACTCAGTTGTGTACTCTTCATGACAGAAGACCTTGACCTAATGTTCATAGTGTTTTAAGATGAACCTGTTGCCTTTGCATGTGTTGTTGTATGGATTGTGATTGGTGCTGCTTCCATTAGGCCAGGATGTGCAAATGGCATCAGGAGCCCCTAAATCAGGAACATGTATGGCCCAAAAAATGAGAGCACAATGCCTATACTTTAATCCGTGGCTTGAAATTTCCTACAGCATGAATATTTCCTATCTCCTTTGCTCTGTCAGTGACATGGATTAATGATTCATAAAGGTGTGTTTTAAGGGCTGGGTATTTCATGTTTGTCCAAGTGCTTACTGGAGTCTCTGTTGTTGCTTCCTTTTTCCTTCTGTCTCCCTCCTACCTCCCAGGATGGCTCATACATAAGCCTTTTTTATTTCCAGCCTTCCCTTTCCTTGGAGAAAAATTATTATTTCTAGCCTTCTGGTAGTCCTTTGTTCCCAGCTGTGTTTATCAACGTTGCAGAATTGGTGGGTGGTGGTTTTTGCTGACCAGAACTGGTAGAATTTCATTCTTCCATTCCAGTGTTACCAGCCTAGAAAAGGAAGTGCCACAGTAGAATTGAGCTTGTGTTGACTTCATCCAGCTTCTCTGTGAAATCTGAGCCATAATTGTATGTGGCCAAATGTGCAAAAACCTCTAGGCCAGAGTTTTGGGCTTAATTCTGAGCAATCTTGTGAAAGCTTATAGATTGGCATTTGAGAAGGTGGAGTGGAGTACTGCTGAGGAGGAAAGTCTGAGTGAAGTGTGTTTTCGGTCCTGCTGGGGGTACTTGTGAAGCCAATTGTGGCAGTTTTAGCTGGCAGATAAGACCTTGAAGGGGTTTTGAAAGCTGGACTCATCTCTGACACCTAGATCAGCAGGCTGTGGGCAATGTATGGCAAAAGTTGTCACTGACCGATCCTGGCTTGTCCTTCTTTCTCTTGACAGTTTGGCAGTTTTAGGAGGATGCTTTTTCTTGAGAGTAGTGGGAAAAGTAAAAACTGTAAGCGGAATGATCTGTTGTCTGCTCTGTTTCAGTGGAAAGCTGGTTTCACCAAAATGGAAAAACTTCAAAGGCTTGAAACTTCAGTGGAGAGATAAAATCCGACTCAACAACGCCATCTGGAGGGCATGGTACATGCAGTGTAAGTGTCAGCCCTGCCTTGCCTGCTTGCTGTAAGATGTTTTCTGAGACACGCATATGTGAGAAGCGAAAGAATTGAAGTTGCTTCTAGCGAAAAGCTCAAAAGCCTACTGAAGGTTGAGATGTCTCAGAGACTGCCCTGGCAGTGCCATCACATCAGTGCTTTCTTGGAGATGTACTGCTTGGCTTCTGTGTAGATGACACAGCCTGAGATTTCTCTGTTTCCTGTTGGTGATCTGGAAGAGGCTCTGGCTAGATTTTTTAATTTAATTCCCTTTTTTGGGGGGTCACATCTGTGACTATCAAAGTGACAGAGTTCTCTGCAGAGTCTGCACATCCTTAGCACTTGCATTCTAGTGGGAGGTGTCCCTGCCTATGGCGGGGGGTTGGAACTAGATGATCTTCGAGGTTACTTCCAACCTAAATAATTCTTGTTTTTCATTCTTGATTTTCATTCTTGTTTCAGACCTGGAGAAGCGCAAGAATCCTGTGTGCCACTTTGTGACCCCACTGGATGGCTCTGTTGATGTTGATGAACATCGTCGGCCAGAGGTGTGTAGAACCTGAGGACCAGACTAGTGAGCTCCAGAGTTCTCTAGATGTGAGAGCAGTGTAGCAGTTCTCTGTTCTGTTCCCTTTATTCAGCAGGAACCTTTAATACAAAGCAATTTGAAACTGTTTTTGTAAGTTTTGTCATATTGAGCCGATCCAGGTGCAACAGGAAGGACGTTTGTTACCTTTGTAACTTGTGTCTGTGTTCTGGTTCAGTGAAACAAATTGCAGAAGTACAATTTAAATAATTAAAGATTTTTTTTTACTCTTTGCTGGCTGGAGATTGAAGTCAGTGAGAAACGAGTGGCAGCTGCTTCCAGGACTGAATCTAAGTAACTCTGTGAGATTTTTCTGCATTTTATTTAATTGATGAGTTGTGGTTTCACAACAAGTAGTAATTGCTTTTTCTCTGTCAAGATAACTTCACAAAAAGAGTGAATTTGGCCTTGTGTATGTCTTTTTTTTTCCTCTTCTAAATATAGATGAAAACTAATGTCAGCCCTCTGGCTTCTTGCAGCAAACTAGTGAGGCTGTTGGTGTGGCAACGTGACTCTCAACTGCGTAACTCTAGAATAATTTATAACTCAGAGGAGTTCCAGATGTGTTTGTGGAACTGTCTCAGGTTTTTGAAAGAGCATTATTGATGTTTGTGTTGAAAGATGACCCTGGAACACAAGAAAGTTTTGTTAAGGCTCTCATTAGCCTGCTGTCACCAATTTAGATGTTGCTATCTGTGATACATTAAAGACCCACATTGTTCTGATCCTCCTGTTGCTGTTGGCATGTGGCCTGCAAGGTCACACTTCTCCCTAAGCATGGTGTTTCTATTGTTTTTTGTCATTCCTAACAGCCTTTGTGTATGTGAGTCCCTGCTCTTGTAATCTTGTGAAATTCTCTTTGCCTGTTTTCTGCGAGGAATGATCTGTACATTATACATTAGTGAATTCATTGTGAAGTTGTGTTTTGGGGGTGTTTTTTGCCATTTCTCAACTATTGGTTCTGGTTGAGGTGATGTGGAAAGTGCTGACAGTACAGATGTTGCCCCTTGTTTGTTTATTGTGGGAAAGGTGAAGTTAGTGTTGTCAGATTTGCTCTGTAGCTCCAAGACAATGTGGGCTGCTGATACATGAGCTCAAACAGAATTAGCATGCTTGCTTTTGGGTTTTTTTGTTTGTTTGTTTTTTTTTTTAATGCCTGAATATTTGCTTGGAAAGGTACTGAACGTTCAGGTGTTGTGTGATCCGCTGTAATTCATGGTATGTGTTTGTGTTCTCAGGCCATTGCAACAGAGGGGAAATACTGGAAACGAAGGATTGAAATAGTCATCAGGGAATACCACAAGTGGAGAACATACTTCAAGAAAAGGGTGTGTTGGTTTACACAGTGGAAGTATCTTATTTGAACTGCATCAGCATGTGGCTGCTTTTTGAGTTTCGATGGCACTTTTGCTAGCATGCAGGAGAAAACAAATGATAAGCTAATACAGACATACTCATCTGATTAGTCCTGATTATTGGGCAGGAACTAATTGTGCATGGTTGGATCTTGAAAGGTTTGCAAAGTTAGGTGTTCTGCTAGTCTATTCTGACTTTAATATCTGTTTTGTTCTCCTTTTGCAGCTACAGAAACATAAAGATGAAGATCTTTCAAGTTTGGTCAGGGTAGGTAATACCACTGATAAGTGGCAGTGTTTACGCTTGTAGAAACTGCAGTCAGTAACAAAGCTGTAACATGCAGTAGCTTGCATTGATTAAAATCTTAAGACAGACATCTTACTTAACCCTTAATTAAGGTTAGACACCTTAATGTTTCTGCACCTCAGAGAGCAATGTAAGATTTTTATCTTAAATTGGATGGGGGAGAGGTTGAATGCAAAGTGCTGTGACAGAAGAAATAAGGATCAGTGAAGGTGTCCGGAAAGATCAATCTCTTTGAGGTCTGGAACATTATTTACCTTATTACTGATTTGTAACTGGCATTGCTGCCTTGCTGGTGTAACTAGGTATGGGAAGATGAGTATCCTACATGTAGCAGATATTTCTGCTGCCCACAACATGGGCAAATAGAGGGCCAGGATCCTAAATAAAATGCAAAATGTTTAAAGGAGCAGTGGTGCCACTGTTTGGTATGCCCCACGTAAAAGAAGAAAGGAGTTTTTATCTGCCTGCACCAGGTGCTTTAGTGTTGTCTAGGCAGCCTGACTTTTCTTCCTTTCTTTTGGCAGGATGACGATGTGTTTCTCTGGCAAAAAAGAAGGTATGGCAGAGAAACCCCTGTCCCTATGGAGGAAGGCAGCCTCTTGGATGCAGACATGCTTATGTCCGAGTTCACCGACACACTTTTCTCCACGCTGTCTTCACATCAGCTGGTTTCCTGGCCAAATTCCAGGGACATAGGTATCTGCTGGCTGTCAGCTATGTTGCAGTGGGAATATCTAAGAAAAGTCTAGTTTGTTGCTTTGCTGCTCTCCTAGTCTTGCCTTAGATGTTTATCTTACTTTGCTGACACAGCTGAAAATAGGTCAGAGAATGTAGCTGTGTTATGCTTTGTAAGTCACAGAATCTCAATTATTCATCCACATTTAACTTCTAACTTAGGGGACAATGTAGGAGCAGCACCTAATGTTGCTGTGAACAAGTCTGTAATGAGCAGTGTTTACATTTATCAGGGGTGAAGGCATTGTTGTTTATCTCAAAGCATATATGTCTGGGTGTATTTTTAATGGAGTGCCTATTTATTTTTCTTTGGATATGTCCCTTAGAAGAAGTGCAAGTCAGATCTTCTGTCAAAGCAATCCCAAGAGCTATACCTTCTGTTGAATTCTAACTGAAGGCTCTGTCTAAAGGGACAGAAGATGTCCACTATGCATCATCCTTGCTGCAAGGATGTCTAACCTGTCTGAGCAGCTCCAGAGCAACTGTGGTTTATACAAAGCGTACTTGAGGCAGAATGAAATTGATGACTGTTTATTTGAAAATCCTTTGCTATGAGCTGTGGTAGTTTAGGCTGTGCTTCCCAATAAATTTTATTATGCAGCAGTGGCAGGGCAGGAGGTTTGGGAGCAGGAGGCAGCTTCCCGGTTGTTAGAGCCTTCAGGTTTCACCTCTTCCATTTTACTTGTTGAAGCCTTCATTCCCCAATGGATTTGATTTCAGAACTGTGCTGTAGTTATGAAGAAGTGCAGATGCTTAGTTCATTTCAGCAGTAGTTTTTCTGTGAACACCCTGTCCAAGCCTGGCTGTGGAGTGTGTGTGTTGGTGTTCTAGCCAAATGCTATGTTCCTGCTGCTGTACTGTGCGAGTGATGTGAAGCTAATCTAATGTCTTTTGAATTTTACAGCACACTTAGGAAATGCTGACATGATTCAACCAGGGCTTATTCCTCTCCAGCCAAATTTTGATTTTATGGATACTTTTGAGCCTTTTCAGGGTAAGAATCATATATATATATTTTTTTATATATATATATATATACAGTCAATTAACATCTCTAAAGTAGCAGTGGTTTATGAACTAGTTTTTAACAGAAGACTCTGTTTTTAACAGAAGACTCTGTTTAGAAGGCAAGAGAGTTAAGTGAAAGTGAAGAACACTTGATAGATGTTTTTATTGTTTGTTATTTCAAGTAGATACCTCTGAGTAGACTGCCACGTTACTGTGACCTCAGCCCTTTGCTTACCTGAGCCTGAGAATCATTTTAGGATTGTGTATTCTGGTGTTTGAACTTGGTTGTTAATTTTCCTTTCAAGAGAATAGCATTTGGACCTTAAATAGTTCAGTAATTAAAGATAGAAAATAATTTAACACTTTGTTTGCCTTGGAATATTTCCTGGCACTGCCAAGAATTGCATATGGCATTAAACTACTGCTGACAGCTTTGGTGGTTATAGATCTTCATGGAATTCAAAAGTCACATCTGTCTTCTCGGCCTGCATGCAGCCTGTGTCAACTGAATTTTGTGGGGCTACACTGAGATCAGCTCTTGTCTACAGCAGACTGATTCCTGTATTATCCACAGTTTGTGTGAAAGTGGAAGAAATGAGTGCTCTGAAGAACTTGTTTCCCCCAGAAGAGAATTCATTGCTGTCAGTAGCAGTTTTTTGAAGCAAAAATCTCATAGTTTTGTTATTTGCTAGATAATATTGATATTGCAGTGGATTTTGTTACCCAGCAGTGGTGTACCTTGAGTATGAAAAGTAGGAGATTAATTGTGGCTTTTCGTATTTCAGATTTATTCACGCCCAGTCGTTCCAGTAGTTATTTCCCTTCTGTATCTGCTGTCAGCTCAGCTACAACAGAGAGCAGCAACCATTCTTCCCAGGTAAGAGAGATTCTTAGTGATTAAAATGGCCTCATCTCAGACGTGTATGTGTTATGAACACTCAAAGATGAGCCATGTCCTTTGCAGAAGGAGTTCAGGGGTCACATTTGAATCTGTAATATCTTTCTATTCTGTCAGTCTCCTGTCCTGCCATCAGGTTCGTTGCCCAGCACACTCCCAGCAGGGAACATCGATGATGATGACGGACTGGTTACTTCCTCAGTACCTGCTCCTGTCATTCCTGATGTTGTCACTGACCAGTGTTCCAGCATTAGAAGTGAGGGATCCTTCGTCCATCCCAACTCGTCTCTCAGCGGGCCACAAACTTTTATGCCAGTGTTTCAGACACCCTTGCCACTGCTTCAGCCTGCGACGCAACAGCACCAATCCCCGTTGCCTGCAGTGCCTCTGAATTCCAGCTTAAGCTCTTCACCTGCTGCATTTGCTGCCCCAGAAACCCAGAAGTTTGGTCTCTGTGAATCTACAGTTATCACCCACACAGCTTCAGCTACGTTGACCCAGAATGCCCCTGCCACCACCTTCAGCCAGAGCCAGAGCCTTGTCCTGACAACACAGCAGCCAGGTGCAGGAGTGCCTTGTAACCTGACTTTCCAGACTACTGTCCTGCAGGGGCAGCCCCGGCCCCAGATGCAGACTCAACTGACTTTTGCACTCCCCAAAGCCGTTCCTCTGGCCAGTGTTGGGACAAAGCCCAAACAGTCACAAAAAATAGTGCCTGCTCCGAAGCCTGAAACAGTGTCCTTACTGTTAAAGAATGCCTTCATCACCCCAGGTGAGAAGCACTGGTGGGGTGATGTTTTTCTTTTCTGAGTGGGACTAGTGGGAGGGATAGACCTTCTTGGCTTGCATAATAAGTAAAAATACAGCTTCCTGAAGGTAACCAAGGAAGCCCTGTATCCCCTGGTGTGTGGCTACACTGTTCATGCTCTGGACTGCTGTGAGGATTGGAAGCATTTTGGTTGTGAGTGTGAAAAGTTGACCTGTGAGAGGTGATGTCTCCTTGTGAAATGAGTGCTGAGCTGTGCAGGCAAATCAGCACATGCATTGACTAGAGCTCTGTGCTCCTGCCCCAGGGAACCCTTGGTTTTGATGCTAAATGCTGAGAGTAAGCAGGAGGAGATGCTTTCAGGAGCATGTGGTTTTCAGTTGGGAGCGTAAGTGCCTGACTGATAAGCTGGGACCTTCCACACTGGGTGTGTCGTTTTGGAGCCGCTGGCACTGCACAAGGCTAAAAATAGCAAAAGCCAGCAGAGAGTTTTGCATGTAGTGATTCTTGTGGGAAAGCTCAAGGCTAGAGCAAGACAGGCAGCACACTTCTTTTCTTGAGGTTATTGCACGCTGGTTTTAGACTTGTGCTGGCTGGGGGCCAAGTGACTTCAGCCACCTGAAATATGCAACAGTAATCCAAAAAAAGCCCTGCCTGGAGGAGTATTGTTAAACAGGCTGTAGGAAGGAGTAGGTGTGTCTGTGAGGTCTGGGCATTGTGGTTACCCACAAAAAAAAAAAAAAATCACTGCTTAGGCGCAGAAGGGACCCACAGATCTAATTCTGGCATGTCACTGGGAACAAGTTGACCCATTATTAATAGCACTAGGGTGTTAATGGCAGTGTTTCTCTCTATAGTATATTACAAAGCAAGAGCCCGTGTACTTTCAGCAGCTGAGATGCATTCATCACCTAGTAAAGCATTGCAGGCAACTCATGTTCAGCAAGTCTTTGCTCCTAGCTTTCTTAGTCGTTCCTGAGTTGTTCCTCACCCCATACGTGACTCTCACAGTACTCAATCAGTTACTTCTGGACCATCACAACAAATGGCTTTGCTTCTCATCTGAAGGCATTGCTGTTTTTCATTCCTGACAGCAGCACATGTTCAGGGATCACAGTGCTTCAAAAACTACTGAGACAGCAAGCTCAAAGGGCAAATTCAAGGTTTTATGTAAAGGCTGGAGCTTTATTTTTGGCAATAGAATAAACATCAGTACTTGTAACTAAGGCATTTGTGCCTGTCCTTTGGGTTTGGCACAAATGGAACATCTCATGGCTGTGAAACAAGCTGCCATATCACTAACATAAGAAACTGATGTGTAACATTTACTGCCTGGTGATATGGGGACTGAAATCTGCACAGATTGCCTCCTCAGGTGCAAGACTTCATGTGGGAAAGAAATCTGCTATCATCACTTCATGAGAAATGTTCTAATTTTGAGAAGATGCCTGTGTAGGATAGAAACGTGAGAAATCTCAAAAGGCATCCAAGTGTGTGCATTGTTACAGTGGTCCAAGTGTGGAAGTTACCAGTGACATGTTTGTGTGGCAGCATTAAGGCACTGGTAACAGCAGGCTCTTCAGCTCAACAGAAACGTCCTAAGTCCATCTGAGCATTAGTGAACAGTGGAAGGGTTGTGGTTCTGGCTTTATATGTGGGAATGCTCAGAGAATGAACTCCCTGTGTCAGTGACAGTCCTCTCTGCCAGATAGGCTCACACAAGGGCTGGCACAAGGCTGGGGCAATCCACAGACTTTCTAATAAAGGCTGTACAGAAAGTTCAGCTAATTCAAAACACAGTTGGTAGTCACAGTAGGGGAGAGTGCATTAGATATGCTGTGTGTCTCCTTGTTCTGCTGTTTGTGCCTTTCACTATCCTCATGTTAAACTGCAGAGGCTTAGATTGGCAGTGATGGAGCTATTGTGACACTTTTCATACATCATGGCTTTATTAGTACTGTTAAGAAATATATTAAATTGATTATTTTAAATAAGTTTTTAACAGAATGAATCACTCGGAGTCAACCATTTAGCATTAGGATGTAGAGGTTACATCATGATGATGTGGGATTTGGTAAGCTGTTTGTTTGGCTTTACTTACTTAGCATGAGTAGCTGGATTTTGTGAAGCCTTAGGCCACAAGCTGTGAACTTTTACCAAGATGTGCTGAACTTTTAGCTAGTTAAGCAAAAACAGGCTCTCCAGAGCCAGCATAAACCAGAGGACAAGGAGGGTACAACTGTCAGCAGAAGCTGCAACTCCACAAGATAAGAACAGTTAATGGCCTACCTGGAGACAGGAGGAATCCAATAAAGCATTAGAAGATCCCAGACCAGGAATCACCATTGGAGCAGGTGGTGTGTGAGGGGCAGGTGCAGAGATTGTAAATGTGTAATTGCCCAGAGATTTCTTTGTTCAGGGTCCCTCTTTGGAGGCACCCAGCTTGAGCTGCTCCTGCTGCTGTACCACTCCAACTGCTTTTTGTTTGACTGGACTCTGGAACCTCAGACTCTGCTGTGGGAAACAGAGGCTCTGAACCGTGGGTATAACCATGCAAATGAGCATATGTGTGCCAGCAAGTCAGTTGGAGTGTCTCTCAGTTCACTGGAACCAGCCTCTGCCAAGGACTTAGGTCCTAGCAGTAGAGTGGTGTGAAAGTGACTTCCTGAGTCTGCACTGGACACCTGGACGTTGTGAATTACCTTAGCAGTGCAAAGGAGAGCTGAAGCCAATGCAGACTAGAATGAAACAGAGTAAGTTTGATTTCAGTTTCCCAAAAAGCAAATGGAAGCTGTATCTTTGATTTTTTTCCCTGTAGGTAACCCTTTGGATGATCAATCATGCTTTTTCTAAAGTCTGGGCAAGGACAAAGTCAGCATTAAAGCAAAGTCAGTAACTGTACATGTGCACTGGTTTTATAGGACCATAACATATTGATGCTAGACTAGAATACTCTAGTGGTCAAGGCAACAATCTTGAGCAAGGATCCTGATTCCTATCATGGGGATAAACTTCCTGTGCAGATGTTCTTTGAGAAATTTTGGTGACTTTCTCTGTAGAAACAGTTGCTGCTGTTCACAGTTACCTCTAGCTGTCTAATACTACAGAGCTCCTAGTTCTTTAGCCTGTTTTCTGGAATTTTGGTGCTGTTCCCCAGTGTTTGGTTGTCTTGTGCTTGTGTGTCATGTAAAGCAGCCATAAAATCAGATAGTACAAGAATCTTCGGTTGTTTTCTGTCGTTGACCCTTTCTGGGTCAGCAGAATGATCTCAGAAGTGCAGATGTGAGAGGAGCAGTAAAGAATGCCCTCCTGTGAAACTGATAGAATAAAAGATACTGCATCTCTCTGATCTGCTGGGTATCTCTATAAATTCACCTTGAAACAGTAACAGTGATGGTCAAAGCCTCAGAAATAACTCATGTGTTGGAGTCCTTGTACTGGGTTCATGGGACAGAGATTGAAAACTGGTGGCACTTTGTATTGTGATGAAATAGTACCAAGTTGGTGCCTATTAATCCATTACCTTGTTCAATGACAAATTATGACAAGCTCTCTTTTTTTTTTTTTTTTTTTTTCCTTCCTTCCCTTCCTCTGTCTTATTAACTGTTCTAACTTGTGTTCTTCAGCTGCCTTTCAAGGACAGTCCAGAGCTGTGATTGTAACTCCAGCACCTTTAAAAAGAGAGGGGATTTTGACACCAGCCACGTCTCAGTCTAATGTTGCAATTGCACCAGCTGGAATTGTCAGAGTAAGGAGAAGAAAATAAAATAATTTTTTGAGGTCTGTTATTTGCAAGTAGTTGGAGCCATAGTGCTTGGCACTTTATGGGCCTGGAAGCACTATTTAGTCTTCATGGAGTCTTGTCTCACATGACAGTAAGATTATAAAGAGCCATGTATACACAGCACTGTGAATGGGGATTGTTTATGCATGTTAGTAATCCTGCAGCAGCCTGAAGGAGCCCAGGATGTCATCTTTCCATTTACATACTGGAAAGCATACCTTGAGTATAAAAGTGGGTTTCCCAATATGCCGTATGCAGGAAGATGCTTAGTTTTTAGTATATTATGCTATTGATGTGTTGTAATACTGCCTTAAGTTATGAAAGGATCTTCGTCTCCTGCCAGAGGCCTGACTTCAGTGCCTGCCAGTTCCTTATATATTAGCCCTTGTTTCATGTCATCAGATTGTTAATCATGTATTAATTTGCTCCTTTTAGTGAAAGGCAAGGTAACAAATCTCTCTTTGTCTCTCTCTCCCCATTTCTCCTTTCTCTCATCCCTTTTTTCCCTCTGCCCCAAACCCCTCTTCCTGCTCTCCTTTTTCTTTCTCTGTTTTCCTCCGTGCTATTTTTGTGCTGTTCCCAGGCTCCCGGGGTGACGGAGTTCCATAGTAACATTCTGGTTGGTCCAGCACCGCGAGCACCAAGTAGTCAACCAACCCAGTCCACAGTCTCACATCTCTTCTCTCCTAGTGTAGTCCAGGATGTGTTGGTGAAAGGAGAGAAAATCTCTTCCCACAGTAGCAGTTCAAAAGTTCCCTCACCTACACCTAGTAAGTTAGAAAGCTGTGTGTATTCTCTCCTGCATATGTTAAGTGTGTTTTCACTGGTTAGGCAGGGTGTAAATGGGCCTTGAGGATCCGTGGATAATTTTTGAAGGAAAAAATTTTTAGGGCATTCTACCCTACAGCTTTGGTTGCATCCAAGTTGTTTGCCATTTTTGTCTTGAACTACTATGCAACATTCCTGCAAACCGCCACTCTGTGCTTCCTCTAAATGGCTCCTTTCTACAAGGATGTCACCAAGAAATTCAACCTGTGCAGAGAGTGCTGGGTAAGGTGGTTGTTCAGTATTGTAACGCTAATGTTGATGTAGAGGATATAGAGGATCTCAGACACAGTCCTTGTTAACAGTAGGTAAGTGCAAAGACTCCTTTTGCATGCATGTTGGTACCTGGGCTGGTTTTAGGGCCATGCTTTTGGTTTTGCTGGTAAATGTCTTGTAAGTGCCACCATCATGTCCCCAGGCCTTTATATCCTCAAATGAAGGAGTCTAGCAGGATGATGGGGTTGGCAGCCTATGCATTCAATGTGTCTTTGTTGAGGTGTGTGTGAAAGGAGTATTACATGTCATTATTTGGGATGTACGAGCTTTGTGCCGTGAAATACTAAAGCTTCCCCAGCAATCCTGACAATTTGTAGCATGTTGTTGCTGCATCGATGAATGCAGTTTGGTTGCTAACTGTATTTCATCTCAATTCTGAAGAGAAATTTCTCAGCAGTTATATTTGCTACAGAGTTGTTTGTTAATGTGAGTTGTCTTTTTTTTTTCCTTCACAAAGGCCGAGACTGTCAGAATTCAGGCCAAGCTTCCCCCTGTACCTCTGAGCAGAGCCCCAGTCCACAGTCTCCCCAGAACAGCTGCTCAGGAAAACTTACCACTGACCCTAATATGGCTGCAATTAAGGTGTGTGTCCTTTCTTTTGAGGTGCTTTTCTTCGCCTTTCTAGCTGCTGTTCTGCCATGATGTCTGAGCATGGACTAGAGAGCTAAGCTGTGTTTCAGGAATGGTGGAGTATTTGTACCTTATCTTTAGCTTGCACTGCATCTGTACTGCTCTGTTCAAGTTAAAATGTTAGACTTTAATTGTCTACACTGGTCCATAGGGATGCATCACCAGTGGGGCCAGGCTTAACTGTACCTCTGCAGGTCCTTATGATCATATGACAGCAATTTCTGCTTACACTCACAGGAGTGTTGTGACAGGTCTCAGTTTACTTGGTCAAAGGTTTCAGGCTTAGTTTTCTAAACCATGGCTTTTGCCATTGTTCTATCGAGGCTCTTCAGTCTGCAGGGCTCTGGCCATCACTGAAGGGGGAGTTCTTGGCCTGCTGAGTTACTTATATGTCTCCAGTGATGCTGTGCTGCTCCACAGAGAAGCAGCTCTATAGACTACAAGTTACACCCATAAAACAATTACTGGGGTAAGAACTTGGCAGTCCAGAGGTAGCACTTGCAAGCTGGCTGATCCTCATACCCAAGATGATCTTGTCAGAACACTTTCTGTGAGGGTGTGAGAAACTTAACCACCAAAACCCTCTGGTGCAGAGCAATCAGCTGTAACCCTCTCATCCATTGTTGTGAGTGTTGATGAACCATTTTGCAAGTGCCAACACTTTTTTTGGCTTGTCTGTCTTTATGTACCCTATAGTTGATGTTAGTTTGATTAC
The DNA here is from genome assembly GCA_013396835.1 of Psilopogon haemacephalus. Taxonomy (NCBI): domain Eukaryota; kingdom Metazoa; phylum Chordata; class Aves; order Piciformes; family Megalaimidae; genus Psilopogon; species Psilopogon haemacephalus. Next base: position 192,762 of record VWZI01020610.1, on the reverse strand, counting down.
TCCCAGAGCAGAAAGGTAAGTTTAAACACTTGGAGCCCGTGATCGCACTTGGTTCTAATTCTGATGCAGAAGAGAATCATAACTGCTCTTTTCTGAGCATGCTGCAAGTTATTCCTGAAAGTTTTCTGTATAAGTGCTCACAATAGGTAGCTGCAGCCTGTTCTTGCTGCTAAAGAGCAAAGGAACAAATTACTAGGACTGGCGGATGGTTGGCAAGTGGCCACTAGGTGGAGGAGTGTTCCTTAAAGTAAGGACACTGCCACGAGATAGGCTTTATAGCCGTTTGTACTCACCTCTTTGACAGGAGATGCTTTCGAAGTGTGCTTTTGTGAGACAAGAAAACCAGTGATGTTTGCCAGTCTCTAGATACACGTTGATTTTCTGCCCTGCATTGTTAGTTAGACAAAGCAGTTTTTCAGTTTGGCGAAGCATGGGAATCTCAATTCTGCTCATGGACCTGCATTTTCTGTATTTTTGGGCAGTGTTTTCACTGTTTTGTTAGCATGATTTCCTTCGTGGTAAGATGGATTTCTGCTGAGCTACAGCCAGAAAGCCTAGCTCTGCCCAGAATGCATTCTCATAGTCAGTGTGCAGACTTCTTATTTTCCTCCATGAATTTTGGTGGAAACAACTTGAAAGTTTGTAATGCTACTGACGAAAACACAAATTTCTGAGAAAGCTTTTATCCTCAAGGTGTGCCAGAGCTGTGGATTCTTTTCTTATTTTCTTTGTTATTTTTATTACTCTGCCTGTTACATCAGTAGACATCATGGATGTATTTGAATAAATTACATGGATTGTTTTAAACTTAAAAGTTTCAACAAGACACTGACTACTCACATACCTCAACAAATAGAATTTTACTTCAGAAAATGAAATTATATAACAGCCTAAAGAGAAAGTTTAGAAAGAAAGCCTGCAAGGTGTGGAATCAAATTTAATATGCTAGCCACTACTTTTGGTAAATTAAGTGTTTGTATGGCTTCCAGATGACTCTGAATTCAATAAGACAATTGGGGTCACTTCCCTGGAGGTGTTTAAGGCAAGGCTGAATGAGGCTCTGTCCAGCCTAATCTAGGGTAGGGTGTCCCTGCCCATGGCAGGGGGGTTGGAACTAGATGATCCTTGTGGTCCCTTCCAACCCTGACTGATTCTGTGATTCTATGAATTTGAATGGCTGGAACAGTCATAGCAGTAAGGTGGCAAAGGAGTACAGCATAGACTGAACTGATTTTCTTTATGCAGAACCGAAAAATGAGGCATATTTCAGAACAGAAACGAAGGTTCAATATCAAGATTGGTTTCAGTACTCTGAACAGCTTGGTGACAACCAACTCCAAGTCGGTAAGTAACTTGGCAGCCCTGGCAGTTTAATGTGACATGTAAGAAGGAGCCATTCTGAAAAGTCTTGCTAATGAATTTAATCTCTTCGCTGCTGGTGAATGACAGTCAGTCAGTGAAGATATTTGAACTCAGGGACTTGGGAAGGGCAATGAACCCATGGCTTACAGGTAAAAGAGTGAGTAAAAGCACTTTTATCTTTTAGATGTTATTCTTCTGATGCAGCTTCAAATGCTGAACAGGTCTTGTCAGGTGAGATACTGCAGCTTTAAAGATAACAGGGAAAGAAGAGAATTTGACCTTGGTAATTCCGGCCCTTGAGACCGCAGTAATGAATATTTTTGCCATGTTTGCAGCATAAGATGACTTTACATTTAATGTTAATGTCACCTTTCTTCTGAAACCGTGCCTTTTTATACCCATTCTGGATTGAGTCTGGTCCTCATAGCTTGACTTGAAAAAAACCATGTCCTAAATGTAAGCTTATTCTTCCCAAACTATGAGCCAACCAGAAGGCAGGTAGATGCTGTTGATAACAGTGCTGAGCTTGTTTAATATACTTTGATCTCAGCTAATATTACCCACTTAAGAGCACAGCTTAGGCTTCATTCTGTGCTAACCACAGGTCAGAGGATGGCAGAGCAGCTGTCTGGGCCTGCAAATACTGTTGAAATGTGTTAGTGAGCCAGAGGAAGAACAAAAGAGTTCAGTGAAATTTCTAAAACTTCCTACACTGACACGATTTTTACCTGCCAGGAGGAGTCAGTAGCCCAGTCACATCAGATGATTGAGGTCTCTTTACATCTAGTATGACCCAGTTGCCTTTAAGGATTTGACTTCGTGCCCGCATCTTCAAAAATATTCTCAGGGTTTGGTTTTTGGTTTGTTTGTTGGTTTCCTCCCCCCCGCCTGTCACTTTTGTGCATAGGTTTACAGGGAAAAATTGCCAAGTGACTCATTATTATCACATTGCTTTCTCCAAATTAAGAGCATATTCTGGCTGCAGTAGTCAATTTAGTTTGCTAAACTGAAATCAGAATAACTGAAACAGTCTTATCTGCACAATAAAATTCTGAATGTCCTTTAGATACCAGTACTGAAATGTGGAAAATATGAAAGTTTGTTGTGCAGCACCTTGAGTTGTTATATTTTTAAAACATTATTTTATGTGTTCAGGTCATAAATTGTCAGAATTTCACTTCCTGATTCAAATAGCCTGTTTGAAAGGTAATCAGTTGTGGAAACTCAGCTTGAGTAAAAGATCTGATTATTTTAGTTTTTAATTACAGAATTTTTAAAGTCATTTCTCAAAACTGAAGAAAGAAGATATAAAGAATATATAAAAAACAGTGAATGACATTGTTTCTGTCTCCTTTGATGATAGCTAGAGTGTGTTACCTTCTGTTTAATAACAAACTAATCTATATTGTCAAGGCTTCTAATAGCAGTATAAATCTGTCAGCAGATGTAGCACATCCTTCAGTACCTAAGTAAAAACCAGAAATATTTTTGAGAGGATAGGTAATGAAATGTTTTACATTATTAAAATCTCTCCTTCAGCAAAACAAAAGTTGCAGGAAAATTAACTTGTGGAAGAAAACAATCACTGCAACCACATTTCTCTGTCCTAGTATGCAACCAGGAATCAGAGAAATTAAGAATTTAGCATTACCTCAAGTGTTTCTCTCTGCCTTTTTGTGAAGGAGTCCTCAGCCAAGGTGCTGAGGTGCTTTTCTGGGTGTTACAGCAGATTAGGGGCAAACTCTTCATCTGTCTAGATTTGTTCCAGAAAGTGAGCTGTATGTTTGTGTTTGGTCTAGATCAGCCATGCAATCACGCTCCAGAAAACAGTAGAATATATCGCTAAGCTACAGCAGGAAAGAATACAGATGCAAGAGGAAACCAGGCGCCTTCGGGAAGAAATCGAGGAGCTAAACGCTGCCATCATGTGAGATTTGGGGAGCTTTCTGGAATGAGGCAGAGCAGCTTGAGTGTTGCTTTGGCTAACAACAGAGAATGTCTGCCTCAGATGGGTGTTGGAACAGAAGAGTTGCTACCAACTTTGAACCAAAAATGGATATATGCTGTGGGCTGGACACTGGCAGTAAACCCTGAGGATTCTCAGCAAGCTCCAGGCATGAATGCGCAACAGTGGCAGCATCAGAAAAGATCCATCAGGTCAAGGAGAGTAACTCTGAGAAGCCAGTGGTGGTTTTATAATGCCATGCTCGCTGGGTGATTAAACACTTACTCTCCATGATGGCTTTGCTGCAGTTTGCTTTCCAAATGCAGTCAGTTTTTACAGGATAATGTGGCTGAGTGCATAGGAGGCAGGACTTGCAATCACAGTGCTTGCCACTGACTGAATATAACTGCTGTCACTTCACCTTCCTGGTGCCTCACTTTCCTCTGTGGTTTTACAATAGTTATGCACTATTGCAAAGCACATTTCAGACCCTCAGTAGGTTTTCTTCCATCTACAGAAGTGTTAGGCTTAGGCATCACGTTAAACTTATCAGCAAATCAAAATCCTTTTTTTCTTATTTAAAGGCCTGATGACTTACGTTTGCTTTCATTTTAAATGGATCTCTTTCTTAAGAATCTCATTAATGTTTTCCTCTGTGACGTTGCTCAGGAGTAACTGTAATTTTTTTCCTTGACTCCTAATGTGCCTTTTTCTAAAGAAAAATTCTCTGTTCTGTTTTGCACTTTACACAGTTCTGCTGCTTGTGAGGAGCGTGTAGCAGCTTGAGAAGTAGTTTTGCTGTGTGAATGCAAACAAAATTGATGGGAAAACAGTACATGTATTCCTGGCTTTAACAATGCCATTCTGGGGGGGATCGTGTACTGGGAATATAGGGGATAAATACTTTTTTTTTTCGTCTTGCTGTAATTTTGTCTGGAAGAGAAGTGTGTCCTTTCTGATGAGGATTCTGATCTCAGAATATCTTTTCAGTTCTTGTCAACAGCAGCTCCCTGATACTGGGGTTCCTGTAACGCGGCAGAGATTTGATCACATGAGGAAGATGTTTGATGAGTACGTGAGAAGCAGGACCCTGCAGAACTGGAAGTTCTGGATTGTATCCTTTTATATCAACCTGCTGAACCTGAAGTTTGGTACTAAGATATTTAGAGCCAACAGCTCTGGATTCTGGTGTTGTGACTTTAAGCCAACTTGCAGAAATAACAGATGTCCTTGGTTTTCATTCTCATCTGTATGTGGATATGAATCCTTGCCTTACAGGCTGTTGTGAGGCAGAACTTGTTCACCTTGAAGTATGAGAGGCAGCTTGGAAGTAAAATACAATGCAAAGGCAAGGTTTTCTTGGTGGGCTGCTGTACTGAAGGAAATATATTAATGGACTGCTTATGCAACTGCAGCTCTTATAGTTTTTTGTGAAAAAAGAAGAGAGAATAGCAAAGACTTTTCTGAGGAGGGAAAAGGTGTTACAAGCAATCACTGAAGCTGTTGCAGAGGCAGTTTTTAAAACTTCTGTGTTTCTTTCCCTTTTTTCTTCTTTTTTTTTTTTTTAACTTTTCTGTTTGTCTTTTGTTACAGCAGGGCATCAACTAAGTTTCTCTTTGCTTCTGCAGCGCTAGCTACTCTGCTTGTAGGTGAATGATTAATGCAGGAGGTAGAAAGACAGACTGAATGAAACAGAGTTAACTGCATTTGTACTTTGCTATATAGAGCAGTTATTCCAACAGCTGGATTGAATCCTTAATACAGCTGGATTGAATCCTTAACAGATGCTGACATATTTCAGAATGTCTTGCAGTAAAAGCTGACAAGGTCCAGGGGTGAGTGATAATAAAAAATCTCCTCCTCACGAAATGACTGTAGGAGAGAGGAGGGCAGTTTCATTACAAATATGAAAACCCCACAGTTTCTGTTGCATATAGGAGGGAAATGAGTAATCTGATCTTGGGCTACTAGAGATAACCCCAAAATAGAATACTCTTGAATATTAGAATATTGAGAGGAGAATACCCACATTGTTCTTCCAGTCACTTGACAGAAGACTATAAGAACATGCAAACATTCTCAAGTATTCCAGGCAATTGTTTGACCTCTCTTGATTGTCAGCCACAGTGAGAAAGCTGGGGCGGGGGGCGGGGGTGTGCATGACAAGGCTGAGATTGCTTTGGGTCACATTCTCACATGCTGCTGACTATAGTGAGAAAAATCCCTTCTGGAGTAACATAGTAAAACCACAGATTCTGAGCCTTCAGGTGAATTTTAGCATCCAACCGCCTTCTGAAATATCTGTACCTGTATGCTGCTTTGAGTTCAAGTATGGTCACCATTCCAGAAATGCTCATTTGAAAGCCTGGGAGCCTGCTGCCAGCTGAGGCTTGTGGTGGTGCTCTGTATGCTTTAGTATACTACTAGCTAGAAATCCTGTCTGCTCCTTTTCTGCTAGGAAAGTTGTTGCCAGCTCCAAGCCCATCCTTCCAAGCTGTGATGGTAGTGAGCCAAAAGAAGAGCCTGACAGTCAGCTTGCTACTGTTCTGGTCCAAATAGATGCAAATAAGCAACTCTGGTCCTTGGTGTGGGAATCCTTGCCACACAATTGATCATCTGCAAGAACATTTACATACTTGGTGATCTTTGTTCAGCTGCAGTAGCAGAGATCTTCAGTGTTGGCTGAAAAATCTGCCTGAAAAATTGCCCAAGTGCCTGTGCTGAGCTTGGAAGTTCCAGGTAACCCTTCTTGAATGCCCCTGTGGTGTGCTATGGTAAGTGGTGTGGTTGCACTATAGCTTGTAGTTCCTTTTGCTGTGAAAGGATCAGTGTTGTATGAAAAAGGTGGCGATGGAGAAATTGGACAAATTACAGCACGTGAAAGTTTCAGATACTTGCAATTGCTTTGTAGGAGATTGGGTGAGTTGTGCAGGAATTCTGCAAAAGAAAAATGAGCTTCACTAGGAAATGAGGTTCAATTTTTCCTTCATTTAGTGTTGCAGGTTAAAAAACCTAATTTTGTGATGTTGCAATTTCTCTAGTTGAAGCCCATTTAAAAATCCGTAGCTTTCTCTGCAGGCTGAGCTGTAGTAGCCTTTCCTGTGGAGTGTTTTCATTTTTCCTGTGTTGTCTCCCTTAACATTTGATGATTTGCAGTTCAGCATTATTATTAAGCCATTGTTTGAGTCCTTCAATGGGATGGTTTCCACCACAAGCCTTAAGGATCTGAATCAAACTGCAATGGCCTGGTTGGATCAGCACTGCCCTCTTCCTGTTCTGAGGCCAAGTAAGTGAAGTTCTATCCAGGTTACTCCAGATCTTATGAAGCTTGACCATACATAATACCTACCAATTCTTGGAAGTCAGTGGATGACAAAGAAAGCACATGATGCTGAGTAAGACTTTACAGTTCCTTTTTATTATCTCAGTGGAAAAATAAGAACCTCTTGTGATTGTGAAGATACTTGGTTGCATGCTTAAAAGTGAATAGAAAGAAAACAAACAATAAATTGCCAAATCTAGATACTAGCACTTAAAGTCTCAAGCTGCATGTAAATTTCAGATACTCTGCTCTAACTGGAGTAAGTTTGGCAGTGTGATTTATCTGGTTATGAAGGAAGAGTTCTGGGAGTTGTATTCAGCTTTGGAATGACCTTGTGTTTGGGCAGGACTGCTTGAGCCTTACCCCTTGCAATCCAGCAAGTATGTACATTTACAGTCAGAATTGCCAAGTCTCTTCTGTGGAAGAAATGAGTGGCTTTCTCTGAAATCCTGGATCCCCATTCCTTGTTCCCAGGGCACAGTTCTTGCACACAGTTCTTTGCTTCTTGCTGTCATTGTGTGTGGAGGTGTGCATGTTTAGCAGAAGTGTTTCTGTAATTCTGCCATGTGTAGAGTACCTGCGCTGTGTCCTGCATGGATCTGTTTGCTATCAGACTAATCATAGAATGGTTTAGGTTGGAAGAGACATCAAAGATCATCCAGTTCCAACCCCCCTGTGCCACAGGCAGGGACACCTCCTACTAGATCAGATTGCTCAAGGCCTCGTCCAGCCTGGCCTTGAACACCTCCAGGGAGGGAGCAGCCACAACCTCCCTAGGCAACCTGTGCTGGTGTCTCGCCATCCTCACTGTGAAGAACTTTCTCCTAACATCCCATTTAAATCTCCCCTCTGCCAGTTTAAACTCATTACCCCTCATCCTGTCATTACAAGACCTTGTGAATAGTCCCTCCCCAGCCCTCCTGTAGGCCCCCTTCAGATATTGGAAGGCTACTATAAGGTCTCCTCGAAGCCTTCCCTTCTCTAGGCTGAAAAGCCCCAACTCTCTCAGCCTGCAATGACTTTTCTCTTGTTTTGTTTTTTTTCATAGTGGTGCTGAACACCCTCCGGCATCTAAGTACAACCACCTCAGTTCTGTCAGATCCGTCGCGCCTGCCAGAACAAGCTGCTGAGGCAGTCATCAAGATGAACAAATCAGCTGGCGAAACCTAACAACCAAAGACAATGAGTTGCTTGTACAAGGGATGGGGAACCTGCCAGCCTAGCAGCCTGGCGAGTCTCCTTTCAGTTGGTGCACTTTAGAAAGAGTTCTCTCCATCACCCGAGACGTTGTTCAGGGCTTCTGGCTCTGCCTTCAGAACACATGGAAGTGTGATGCAACGTTGTCATAATGTTTTGATTCCTCTTCAATGCTGTGCTGTACTCCATTAAGTGAGAAAACACCAAGCTCAGGTAAATTTTAGCAGGTTTGAGTCCTGCAGGCAGCAATATATCTCCATCAATGCAGCATGTGTCTATATGCAACAAACCTATTTCTATGAAACAGCTTCAAGTACTAAGTTCTCTGAAGTGTAAATCTTGTACACCAAGGAATGTATTTCAAGGAGAAATATACTTTGGATTTTGTGAAACAAAATGTGCTTTTTAAAATTTTTAGTTTCCGGTATTCAGTTCCATTTGTTTTACTTGAATAGTGAAAACTGTTAAACAGGATCATATAAAAACCAAAGGAGAAGAAAAATCCATCAATGATGTCACCTCATGGCAAACAAATACTAGAATTAAAATCTCAGGCTCTGTTTTGTGTATTTTTATTTTAGGGAGTGTATCATTGCAATATGGTCAGTTTCAAGACATGCTGTATTTTCTAGCAAGTAAAGGAGCTGATTATTTTCCTGATACAGGAATTGCAGGTGAGCAGCAGGCTGTGCAGTCAGTGCCAGAAAGCAGTTTTAGATTGCAGAGACTCTGTGGACTGTTTTCTTGCGCTCTGCAGAGCTCAGCTGCCTTCCTCATAAAATGTGTGCGTATAAAACACACCCACAGGTAAATGGAGTAGTGCTTTGGAGACAAGAACTGAGTTTGTAACAGTAAAATAATGGGTTTTTTTGTTGTCTCAGAAACTCTATCAAACCACATGGACATTTACTTCATCTTTTTTGCTGGTTCTTTTTGCCTTCTGTCTGAAAAACCTGAAGCACTTAGAGCTTAGTTTGGTCTCTGTGGAGGCTTATGTTCAGTGCTAATTATAAAACATACAAAAATGTATTTAAAACCCAAAATATTACAGAACGTTTCTCTGATGGTCTCAGCAAGTTTCTCTGATCTGCTGCAGACAGAATTAGTCTCATTACAACAGTAATAATCTGTCCATCTTGAGATGGCACTGGGATATTAATTCCAGCTGATTGTTCGTTGTCTGGAATGATTCTATGATCCTTATATTTTCTGCTCTCTAACTGGTTCTGATTCTCAAGAGCTATGCAAACTGTGGGTATTGTTTCCCTGGTACCCGTCCCCGAGTAGTTGTCTTCTAGGTTCAAAAGCAGGCTTCCTGGAAGTGAGCAGCAGGCTGTCACAGTGGTAAAAAGAGGGCATTGACACACGCTGAAATGTGGTCAGTAGGTTCTCCCGTCAGGGGATGAAGTTTTTCTCAGCGTTGTCCCAAACCTTCTCCACTTAGTGGGCCAAAGTTTAAAAAGAAAACAATAGTCTTGGAGAGCAGGGCTAATCGTGGGGAGAGCTTTTCTTTCTTCTTTGTCCTGAAATGCTGCAGCTCCTGGCTTTCATTCGAGAGGTGCCGTAGGTGCGAGCAGGCTGTAACAAGAAGAAAGCAGGAAAGCTTAGCCCCAGCACCCTAACCCTGAACAGAGGTATCTTGAGTTTAGAGGGCTGAATGGGGCTGCTGTGAAGGAAAGGAATCATAGAATGGTAGGCAGACGTTCAGAGGGACCTCCACAGATTAAGTCCAAACCTCCCTTTCAAAGCAGGATCACCTAAAGGCAGGTCAGAAAGGAACACAGTTCAGACAGGTCTTAAAAGTCTCTAAGGAAGGAGATTCCGCAGCCCCTCTGGGCAGCCTGCTCCAGGGCTCCAGCATCCTCACACCAAAGCACATTTAACTTTTTATTGAGAATTTTTTTATTTGTGCACCTGTTTTTCCTCATGTGCAGGTGAAACTTCCTGGGTTCCAGTCCGTATCCATTGCCCCTTGTCCTATCCCAGGGAACCACTGAAGAGAGACTGAACCTTTCTTCTTGACACTCACCCTTCAGATATTCATAAATATTAATAAGATCCCTTCTCAGTCTTCTCTTCTGCAGACTAAGGAGCCTCAGGTCTCTGCTTTCCCTCGTATGACAGATGTTCCAGTCCTTTAACCATCCTCATAGTCCTCAAGAGAAGACAAAATAGCGTGAGCTAAGTACCCACACACCTTTCTGTAGCTGTGCAGGCAAATAAGGAGATGTTTTGATTTTTTTTTTTTTTTTNTTTTTTTTTTTTTTTTGTTTTTTTTTTGTTTTTTTTTGTTTTTTTTTACAGTTGATCTGACTTATCATTTGAAGTTTATGGCACATGCAAAAACCCCTGTCTGTCTGACAGAACCAACAAAAATCCAGGTCTCAGCTAAGGAATAGTTTGTGGAAAATAGTGTATAAAAGGTTGTCATAGTAAGTAAGTAGTGAGTAGATATTCTGGGGGCAATCTGTTTCTACATCTTTCACGCATGATGTTCTGATCAGTTAAGCAATATTTTGGTAATTCATCTGGATAACAAGTGTTGAAGAAGTTCAGATTATTTTTAAAATCACTGCTGTAGGTCCTCCCATTTTTACCATTGATTGTGAATTTGATTCCAGTAAAGTCATTTAACCCTGTAATTAGCAAGTCCTCTCTTACTTGGTTGTCTCACCATACCTGCACGTGTATGGGCATGTTAAAAGCAGGTATCTAGTTTTATAGAGAGACATCAGTAAGCAAATTGTCCAGGAACAGCCCAACTTGTGTTTCCTCGCTGTGCTTTTCAGATGAACAAATTCTGAAACACTTCCCCTGCAGGGTGGTCTCCTGTTTGCCAGGCAATGACTGTGCTCAATTTTTACCATGACCAGTATCAATGACATTAAGGGTTTTGTCTCACCAAGAAATGTGCACTACAGGCATACTTCGAAGCTTAGGGAAGTCTGATGAGCTTAAATCCCAACATCTCAGATCTTGCTGAATGGATTGGAAGCTGAAAGGGACTTCAAAGGAACTAAGAAAGGGTAGTGTGACTGAACTGCTAAAATTTTGTCCATTAGCACTTTTTATTTGGCTGTGGATGGAAAACCTGTCATGCTCATTGCACCGTCAGCTGCTTACAGTTGGAGGGAAAGTGCTTATTTTAATAACTTGTGGTGGAGAAAGAAGCTCATGGCACTATTAAAAGACTGCACATTTTAATATAGAAAAGACAGAAAAAGTTGAAGATTGCTTACTTAGGCAAGCATGTAGGAGGGAGGGAAATAAAAGTGAAAAGAGGCTTTCCACGTAGTGCAATTAGGAGAAAATGATGTGGCTGCTCTTTGAAGCAGTGATTCAGTGTATTTGTCTGATTGCAAATCAGAATTCTTTTCTTTTATCAGTCAGCCTTGTGAGGGTTGTGAGTTCACTTCATTTGGAGGAAAAAACTGGTTTATGCCTCACATCTGCAGAGTAAAACTGCTGAGGAGTAGTATGAAGAGAATGTGACCACGTATGTATTAATTCCTGCGTAGTTTTCCACTTTGGTTTATATTTGAACTCTTTAGTCTGTCTTTCTTACCTATTGAGGAGTCTAAATACTTTATTGCTTTAAAAAGAATTTTGGTAACACTTGCTACCCTGCTTTAAGTAATCTGATTGCCTCAGTGGCACCAAAGTATATCATGCAAGCAAAGCACACAGTGCCTATAATCTACATGGAACTACAGATGGTGCACATCTGTCTTCAGTGAATTGGTGCTAAACTTTTAAAGAGTCCCCATGTAACAGAGTACAAGTCACGCTTCATCAAATCCAATGTATTTCACTCAAAAAATATTCATGACCTGTGATAAGAACAAAGGCAGACAGAGAGGATCTTAGTGGCTCTTTCTGACTTTGAATTAATCAGTGTAATGTAGATTGCCCCCACCCCGAAGTCCAGTTCTGGAGAATGTGTGCTTTTTTTCTGGTGTGGTTATTAGGTTTGTATGATGCTCCCTGTCAGCAGGAGGAGCAAGTGGTGGCAGTCCAGGATCAAAGCAGAATGAAGGTATTCATAAGTGGTAGGAACACAGACAAGTCCATGCTTCATCTTGCACAAAACCAAAGGATTCTTGATTACTACCATTTGACCTGACTGATTGACACGTTCTTCCATACTCCTCTAGACCCCTTTGGAAAGCTTCCTTGAAGGGAGCTTCCCTTCAGTGTTTCCATCTGTGCCTTAGATCTTGGCATCCTGTATGTGTTTGATTCACCTTAAGTCATGTGTTCTTCCCCTAATTCAGTGAATTGATAAGCTTGGGGCTTCCCTGGGTTTTAAGAGAAATTTCTCGAGGTGGTGTTACAGTGTCCCTTTGAAACTGAGATTGTGAAAAATTGTGTGTGGAAAAAACTGCCTCCTTCCTGCTGACTTCACCATCCTGCACTCCTGTGTGCACAGGCACATATGCATGTGCATGCTGCCATGCCAGAAGCTTGGCAGAAACCCAGTAAACATGCAGATGCTTAAGCCTCTACCTCTGGAATGGACTGAAAAGACAAAGGGCTGGCAAACTGCATCAAAAAGTACCATCCCTTTGTATTCCCTCGGGAATGTGTGTGTAGTAGAGGGGACAGGGGCAGGTAAATGTAGTTCTGTTTGCTTTTAAAGCACAAAACTCTTGAGCACTTTGAGAGCAGGAGAGGGAAGCTCTACACAAAGATGTTCAGCAAGATAATGCTTTTGGAGTACAAATCATTTGAAAGCTGTTTCACTTTCTGTTTCTTGCCTTGATGTTGCTAGCTAGAAGATACTGCTGAAAATAAAATGGGTTGCTACCTATTTTGACCTTTTCCCTTTTTTTTTTTTTCTTTCTTTCTTTCTTTTTTTGTTCTTTTCCACCTTTATTGAATGGAAAAAACACTCAGAATAAAAAGGCTGATGATACCTGGTTTAGATGTTTTAGGGACTCTGTCAGATCCATCTTTGAGGGCTGTGGACAACTGCTGGTGACTTTTAGGAGGTTTTTTCATTAGGTGAGACAAGAGTCTTTCTATTACTCCTCAATGTATACACTTGAGCTTCAGAGGACGTGATTTAGTTTGCTTTGATGATTGGGTTTGGTTTGGTTTTTATTTTATAGGATTCCAGTATTGTTCCCACCACACTATTTAAGGTCTCAAATTTCCTTTTGTTTCACTCTTGGTTGGATTTCTTGCTCATTCACTGTGCAGGGCAGAAGTGGTAGTACTGTAGCTTGATCAGTCAAAGGTGATTCAGTTACAAAGAAACACATCCTAGGTATATCATAGATTGACTTTCTAGCCATTGTCTGGACTGGTTTTATAGCTGAACTTTTCCAACAGTAAGGTTTTGAATCAAAACACACCAATGTTAGGAGCAAGCCTTTTAAGTAACAATACAATGAGTAAATTGCTCTCTTTCTTCTTCTAACCTTGTATTTAAATGTGTTTTAAGTGAATGGATTCATACTTGTTTAGAAAAAAGGAAAAAACAAAAAAAAAGCTTGGAGGAATGAGGACTTCAGGTTGTGCTCTTGCTTTGCCTAGGTTTCCTGTTCTGTTGCATGACACAACTTCTGTTGTGCTGTTGATATGTAGCACTTTTCAGTAGGTCTGTTCAATTGTGCAATGCATTTTTTTTATATTTACAACCAAAACAATAAAGGTTATTTTTTGGAAGAACCTGGTTGCAATGCCTTTATTTTCTAACTGGGTGTGGGGAAAGTGGACTTGTTCCTGGAGCAGGACCAGCACTTGCCATCTGTTTTACAACTCTTAACAGGTCACAAGGACTCATTTCCCTCTTAGCAGTGCTAAAGTTGCCCCTTTGGGATCTGTGTGTTTGGCTTATATCTGCTGCTGAGCTTCTGAACTTTGGACTCCTTTTGAGAAATTTGTTGCCCTTGGGCCCTTCTTGTTTAAAAGAATCAACTCTGATGAGCTTACTTGGAGCTTACAAGTGACTTCTTTTGCTTCATGCATTGACCAGCAGACTGTATTTGCCCTCTGGTTGGACTGTTCTCTGTCTCACCAGAGCTATTAGCTAGATGAGCAAAAACTGAAAATTAACCTCTGTAGTCAGCTCTGCTCCTCTTTACTGGTTAGAGACTGGGAATGAACAGAGTGGCCAAAATACCAGTGTCACAAGCCCAGGTATCTGCAGGGTGTACACATTTCTTCACCCTAAGTGCCCATTGAGCCTGCTCTTCCACGTTTTGCATAGTGTAACTTGCCAAATGCATTGTCAACCTGACGTGTTCCTAAGCTGATCAGACCCATACTGCTGTTAATTGTTTTAAGCAGAACAGTGAGAACAAGCTTGTTTGACAAAACTGAGCGGACAAACCTTTCTTTCTGCATCTGCTTTTGACAGGCTGAGTAGTTCAAAGGTAGCCCTGGTATTTCTCCAAGAAAGGTAGAAATCTGAAGCCTGTAATGGCTGCACCAATGCCTTGAGCCCTGATGGCCTCGTTTTCTTGCAGGCTTGGATTTTGGTCTCATGACTGACAAACTGCCCAGACAGAGAAGCGCTGAGGATGCCTAACATGGTATTCCCATGGAACTGATCTCCATGTTAGGCACTGAGCTGCTTAAGTCCATTTACAAAACAAAACAAACAGCATTTCAGCTTTGCCTATGACTGATTTTTGTCTTTCCCCAGTAGGACACGTCACCTCTCTGTGCTTCAGTTGGTATATTGGATTTTCTTGCCTGGTGGACACAGCATTGGGTGACTGAGGCTCTAGTGGAAGTGAAAGGTAATAGAGGTAATAGAAAAGGATTTTATTTTAAAAACATTGCATAGGAAGTGTGCTGGTTAATCTCATCCTTGTGACTGCTGCCTTTGACTTGATAGAGCTTCTGACAACTTCTGATGAGTCAGGCCTGTGGTTTCAGGAGGAGGTATAGCAGTTTTCTTACTCTGTATTTAATTTTCATATTATCTCTAGCCTAATCTCACAGAAAACATTTTGGCAGAAGGCAGTGATTCTTCGCTGCTGTGTAATAAGCAGTGATAAACCAACACTTCAACCTGACTTCACTCCTGACCAAGTGCACAAATGCTGATGCTACTGCAGAGATGCTATCAAACCTCTCTGGGAGGAAGCTGTGGGTGGAGACCACTGGTTTTGTATTATTGATTTTTGTGGTGGTTTTGCTATTGCTGATGTGACAAAAGGCAGTAATTGAAATGGCTTATTTCTGTGGCCTATTCTGCTAATCTTTGAACAGTGCTAAAAGTGGACCTACATCTGCTCTATGGAAATTATGCCAAATAAAATCACTGCAGTAAGAAAATTTGCACCTTGATGGGTAAATGACTCAGACCTTGTTTTTTATCTAAGGGAATGGAAAGCAATGCTCATGAGATTTTTTTTTTAATTTTTTTTTTAATCCTGTATTTGCACTCCTCTATGCTTGTTTTCATCTCTGAGGACTCTCTTCTCCTGAACATGTTCATCATCAGGAGGTGAATGGGCAATGAGTAGCTGGGTGCTGGGGAAGTCCCTGTGTGCAAACATGGAAGAGTCCCTGTTGTCACCCAGATTGATGTTTAACACGTTCCTGTCTTGGAACAAGGTGGATGTGTCACAAACCCCAAGGCCTTTCCATGAGTAAGTGGAAACAAACCTGCAGAAGATTAGACTCCTCGCACCCGTAAGTCCTACTGTTGCCTGCCCTTCTGGCATTTCTTACAAAGCCCATCTGTGACTCCTCTATCTCAACTGCTCCTTCCTCATAGGCCTTGAAAGCTCCAGGAGTGATAATTAGCTGAGGCCTGTTTGTGTCTGAGCTAATCAAGCATGTTTCCAGCAAGACTGGTGCTGGCCCTGAACCATGAAAACTTGTAACCCCAAGCCAGGCTCTGGAGCTGTGATGCAGAAGCCACAAGAGCTCATCCTTTGCAAGTGGGAGCTGATTACAAAATGATTGCCTCACTGGTGCATCCAAATGAGGAAGCAGTTGGGAACTTAAGAAACAGAGCTGCTTCGTGTCTATGAATAAAAATGGGCAGGAAAGGAGGTTATGTGCTGTTTCTAATATCTCTTGGCTGTTTAATGAAACACTGGGAATTCAGTGAGGGGGAAAAAAAAAAGTAAAAAAAGAGTCCAGCAATATTACTTTTATTTAATCTGTTTTTAATGTAGTTCCAGGTTCTATCCAGAGATGACCACAGAAAACGAACAAGACCTCTCACCTACTAAGCAGCAAATATAGCCTTCATCCCGTGCAGTATTAAAACAGATAAGTTAAAAACCTCAGTAAATGTATATAAACTATCATCACTTAAATAAATTTATAAAAATAGATGTATTCTAGAAATTCATCAGTACAATTCACTAGCAGAGAGAGTACAGTATCAGTCTACTGACAGTCAGCTTTTGGAAATCAGTTGCAAGCTGAGAGTGTAACATTAAAGTTACTGAAACTGCTTTTTGCTTGTTTATGTCATGGCTGATTAATTAAGCCACCTTGTCCTACAGTAGTTCATCTTTATGTGCTGTTGCAAATAAAGCAGTATAAATAGCTTCATAATAAATACAATCAATAATTTAAGGCATTAATATAAAAATATTAAGGTAGATTGCATAGTCAGAATATGTAGAACATCAAAGACATTATCAGTGCTGTTCCTAGCATCATAGTGGCGGAAGGTCACATTTAGCCAACTCTTCACTATCTGTTAGATTTCTACTGAAGAGTAGATTTTTGTTGTGTTTTGCATAAATTGCTCATATTTCTCTAAAACTTGCCAGATGTAAATCTTCTTCTGTGCCATTTTCATCCTCTGGCCATAATGCACCTGCAGGAGGTCTGTATCCTTGCAGGTGTAAAACGCAGCTCGTTCACCCAGTGCCCAGTTTAGCTGATTGATATTTGCATTGACAGAGAGGGTTAAATTCTCACCGCAGATTAATTCGATGTCGCTTTTCAGGTTTTCCAAAAGGTTGTGGAAAACGTGGAAAGCGCAGCAATCTGCATCAAAAGCTGGGCACTCAGGTATTTTCTTCACCATGTCTTTGACTTGGGTGTCAGCAGTCAGCCATCTCAGAGTTCGGGGGGTTACAAAGCTGCAGGTGTTCTGTAGAGGAGGAAAAGGAGAGAGAAATTAATTGTTCATCCTTTGGTTTCCTGGTAGTCTCTTTATGTTTGAATATCTAGGAACAGGCACACACTACCTTTCAGTTTGTGTGCGCTGGGGGTTTTTCGTTGTTATTCAATAGCTGCATTAACACCTACGCTCCCTGTATCGAGCGGGTGCTGCAAACTCTGGGGCTGTGGTTGTGCAGCGCTTTCTATTTTAATACCCTGCTTGGATTTCCTAGCAGCTTTTCAAAGTATTTTTAAAATTTGACACGTAGGTGAAATTTACTCATGCAAGAGGTTTGCTTTGACCTGAGCATATTTTCATCTGTTTCAGGAGAGATGGTTTTGATTTCAAGAGTGAAACTGTGGGAAAAGTTTACGTTGGCTTTTATCAGCAGACTCTTGGGAACGTTCTCAGGCACTGAAATTTGTCTGAAGCACTGACACTGGGTTTCAGTGCATATTTTGTCATCTGCAAGGAAGAGAGATTATAGAATCATAGAATCAGTCAGGGTTGGAAGGGACCACAAGGATCATCTAGCTCTGACCTCCCTACCATGCCCAGGGACACCCTACCCTAGATTAGGCTGGACAGAGCCTCATCCAGCCTGGCCTTAAACACCTCCAGGGATGTGATGGAGAGTAGGATTCTTGGCAGAAGTGCTCCTTACTGCTCTAGTACTAGTATCAGATCAAAGAGCAAGGCAGTTCTTTCCATGCTTCCAGTCATCTGGCATCTCCAAAAAGATAAAGATGCCAGCTTCAAGCCCAGCATGACTCAGGAGACCAAGAAGGAATAACGCATTTAGTGTGGAAGAGCACAGCTAGCACTTACCTGAGACAAAGTTGCCCAAACTTTACCCAGCTGTCCCAGCTGTTGATACCTAACATCATGCAATGAAAATGCTTTCCTTCTCATATGGAATAGAGGGAAGAGACTATTTTTTGTTCTATCACAAATATTTCTTTTCTGGTGGTCTTCCTAGTGTCTTATGATACTTCAAGAGATTTCCCCGCAGACACAACCAATGCAAAATTATCTACTTACGTAGTTTTTAAACAAGATAGCTGCCTCCATTTCTATCACTGATGCTAACACATTTGGTCTGGTAACAAAATGCTTCTGCACCTGTTGTGGAGTTGTTTTGCGTTCTTCTGAGGTAGCTGTTGGTGCCAAGGAACCCAAAGGAACCAGTGTACAGAAGAGGAAGAGTGCAAACCTATTGATCTCTGCATTGAAATGAAGAGGAGAAAGGGAAAAAAACAAGCAAACCAAAATAAGAATACAATGGTTAGTCAATGACTGCAACCTTGCAATCTGCAAGAAGGCTAAGCTGCACTCACCTGCTTGGTGCTTCATGGCAGGCTCAAAGAGCAGCTGACCTGGCCAAAAGCTGGCTGGGGGTTGGTGCTGAAGCTGCTTGTTGCCTGCAGTGCTATAGGTGTGGACAGCCAGGCTACGTTTAAGTACCACAGAGCTTTACGTCAGCGGCTCCCCCATGTTGGGTTGTTTTTTTTTTTTTTTTCCTCAAGTGATAGTTTGGGGTTTTTCTTTTTTTGAAAGATTACATCAAAAGTTGGTTCCAATGTGCCTTCACCGCCTTCGCCGATTGTGATCTCAAAGCGGTTTCAGACTGACACAGATGATGTCCTGCATCATCTGTATAAGTAGGAGTTCAGGATGCTTGGCTCAGCCATCCCGTTGAAATCCTTGGGCTCTCCCAAGTGCAGGATTTAGAGCAGAAACTCTGTTGGTCAGTTTTGGTGTTTGTTTTCTTTCAAAACCATGGTTGGAGCACAGAGCTCACATCGTTGGTTCCCAAAACCCAGCAATCTCCTGCAAGGTCTGTGTAAGAGTGGCAGTGAACAAGGGGCTTGTATGCAAGACAGGTCAGGCCTAAAGGCCAACACACAAATCCTTTTGCTGTGTGTCTGTAAGACCCTGTCCTAAGGTGTGACCCTCTGTCATGCAAAGGATTTCCTGAATCCCACCTTGCCATCTTTGTCTCCCTTCTCTCTTAACTCTCCTAAGCCAATCTTCCACTTCCAGTAACTAAGTACAGAAAACCTCACGCATGCCAAAACAGAAAGATCCTTCCTAGGATTGACAATAATAAGGCTGCGGTCAGAAGAGGACCTGCAGAACTACTGATAATTTATGACAGAAAGGAGAGCAGAGGTAACCCCCTTGGAACGTACCCCTGTGAAACTGCCAAGTGGCACAAACACACTTGGACTTCCCACCTCTGTGGTAAAAGATAGACATCAAAAAGGTAGTCATAGCTTCAAAGATGAACATGTGTCAAGTCACCAGAAGGCTTTCAGTGAACAGCAAAAACAATCAGTTCTGTTTTCCATGTGAAATAATCTGTCTGAAAATAAAAGGCTTCATGAGTGCATGAATTCCTCTGAAGCACCTGGGACTGGTCCAAGGTTCATTCGGTCTGAAATGATACCCAAGGCTTGAAATAGAAATAGACCTTTCCCCTGGGCCATGTTAGGAAAAAAAATACTTTCCCCAAAGGATTGTCGAGCACTGGATCAGACTCAGCAAGACAATAGTAGAGTCCCCATCCCTAGAAGCATTAAAAAAAAACGTAGATGGGGTGCTGAGGGATGTGGGTTAGTGATGACCTAACAGTGCTGGGTTAACAGTTGGACTTCATAATTTTAAAGGCCTTCTCCAACCTAAATGATTCTATAATTCCGTGTTGCACTGAGGTCCCACCAGGCTGTAACTTCAGACCTCAGTTGTTTACCTGAAGCCCCAAAATTGGAGATTGACAAACTGAACATCGTTCTGCCACCTGCTACAAGGAAGCCCTGGACAGCCAAGCAGAGGGATGCAGCCTTCCCACAGGGCTGTATTTCTCCACATCCCATTCCCAATTGCTAAATAATGCAAAGAAAGAGAATGAGTTATCATGGCCTGTGGCGCTGGGCAGCAAAGAGTACAGCAGAATGCTGAAGAAGGACCAGGAAAGCTGGGATTTGGCAAACACTTTGTTTTTATTTGTGTTTTTATTTGTATTTTTATTATTACTTAGGGGTAAAAAAGGATAAACGGAGGTAGGTTTCTATGTTCTTCCAGAACATCCCTACAAAGATAATGGTAGGTACAGATGGCTTATTTCAGGTAAAGGGGTGACCTTGGAGAGGTGCGTGGTTGCAGGCACCAAAAAGAAGAGGCATGTAGCCGGGTGGTGCCACACAGCTGTGTTCCAAGATGTTTGGAAGGTGCCCGAGCTTGTACATACAGGAAGCCACTGGCCATGGGGTACTGCCACTGTCCGTTCAGCTGCCCCAGATGGCCATGACCAGGGAGGAGAGACAGGGAATCACAGCTGGTTTCCTCTAACAGCAGGGAACACCTTTGTGCAGCACTGCTGGCAAAGAGGCCCAGTAATTTGTGCGACAAATGAGAGAAGTGGCATTCTTATGCCTCAGCTTTTCCACAAAGCTCTTCCAAAGAAGAAGCTCTGACATAATTTTCTACCAAGCTGAGGATAGCATTTGCCTGGCTATTCCACTCCACGGTATACCACTATCTGTTGGCATGTACATGCTCTGCACATCCTTTCCTATCTGCACACAGCTGTGATAAGCTGCTGAGCTGATAAAGGAGCAGATCAGTATCTGTCCTGTAGAACCCAACCTGAGTGGAAGTTCAGCTTTCCACCACATACCCACCAAATGCCACAGAGCATCTGCAGTTCAAGTGGTGGTTATAGCGGCACAGGCTGCTCTGTGGGCTCCCTAGAATGGAATTTGCAGCCATTGCCTCAACATATACCAGTGGAAGAAGCAAATAAACCTCAGGGTGCAGAGACCCAAATCTGACCCGGGACAGAGCTGTAGCTGTTGTTTCTTGGGGCTCATCTACTTTTTCCAAGTGTAAGAGACAGTATTTTTAGCTGTGAACTTTGTTTTCTGATGGCCTTGCACTGCTGTGGCAGTAGCACTTTTACAGCTTTGCTGAGAATGACTTCTGCTTCCCCGAAACCTGAGCGAGCTCAGGATGTAGATAAGTAAAATGGCAAATACCATGCCACAGGTCCTTGGCCAGGGGACAAGGCTGACGCTGCACCCTACAAATGCTATGTGGCCACCTGCTCTTTCCGTGGTGGAGTGCAGCTCCTAGAACCCAGGAACTGATGCAGAGAACCAGAGATTTATTCCCAGCCAGGGGAACTCGGTGCTATCTCAGACTTGCTCTGCAGCACCGCTTGCAGAGCTTGATCCTCAGTCCCTATGGTATCCGCGTCCCTGCCGTCTCCTAGCAACAGAGATCTGTTAACTGAGCCAAGGAAGTAGCTGTTTGGCTGAAGCTGCATGGCAGCACCCAGATACTCCAGTGTCTCGGCTGCTTTTTGGGAGCACCTGCGGTACCTGGGTCTGCAGGACTTCCCCTGTGGCCTTGGCAGCTGGGTATGGAGCCAGGGGGGCACAGCATGGGGTGTGGTGGGTGTCTATGGTCTGCTGGGCTGTCACTGCCTCTCCCTCTGTGCAGAACAAGTCCCGCTTTGATGCACACACATGCGCTAGCAGAAGCCAGCCAGGGCAGGAGGAGGCTGTGCTGCTGGATGAGGAGAACCCTGAGGTGCTGCTGGAGCTGCTGCGAGACCCACATAGCCCTTGGGCTCTGCCACCAGACTGCAGCTCCCAGGACCAGTACCTGCGGGAAGTGGTTGTGCTGTCACCTGAGCTTGTCTGTGGCTCAAACATCTTCCAGGTCATCAGAACCCTGCGGATCGTTGGAAAGGGAGTAAGTGCAGCTGCTGATGCTCATAAAGCTACCCATCTGCAGGCCAGAAACCATGTCTTTCTGTCGGGAGGGAAAAACACCCTAGGAAAAGGACACCTTCCCCATACCAGGGTCTTGCCAGATGTCACTACTGCAGCTGCTGTAGAGCTACTGCCCCTCCGACCCAGCTTGTGGCACTAATCCAATGTTACATGTATGTCACATGAATCAACACTACATGTCCATGTCACTGTGGGCACAAATTTGCTTAGGGGCACATTGACCAAATCTATCTCTTTACAGGTGGAGGAGGTCGATGAGGGTCTATTGCAGTTGCAGGAGCTGGAGGAACTCATCCTCAGTGCCAACCAGATCTGCAGGGTAACCTCAGCCAACCTGCCTCGGACACTGAAGGTGAGCCAGCAACTCCTGGCAGGATGGGGAAGGAGGTCATGTCTGGGAATGCACTGTGAGCCGAGCAGCTCCAAGGGAACAGCTCATTGCAAAGGGTATTTGTTGTTGCCTCTGTCCCGGGCAGGTTCTGGAGCTCTGCTGCAATGCTGTTGCTGATCTGCAGGACTTGTGCACTCAGGCTCCTCCACAGCTTCAGCACTTAGGGCTGGGATATAACAAGCTGTGTGGCCCTTCTCAGGACAAGTACCTGACTGTGGATTTCTGGTAATGCCACAGGCTGAATGTGGACTCCTAAAAGGCAGGTGGGCAGATGTGAACAGATGACCTCAAGCTGTCAAGATAGCCTCTGTTAAATTACAGACCCTCAGCAGAACTGTTTGCTCTGTGTCCAGCACCCATGCAGAGCATTCTGCCTGTGCTGTTTTGTCTCACACTCAGAGGTTGTCTTACTCTGTGACCAAGGTGCAGAATGAGGAAATCAACTGAGGACCTGCCTTGACAATCCTACCTACTGCAGTTCCCATGTCCCTGGGCAGGTTCCCTTCTCCATACCCTTCCAAAAGCCCGTGATGGGGAATTGGCTTTGTGAGGTTGTACCACTGGGTTTCCCAGTTGGACCCAGTTTGTGCCAGAGAAACAGAATTTTTGTTTCTTTTTTTTGAGCCAGGGCAGTAACTCTATCCTCAGATGGGTACAGTTTTTGTAACCTCCTTTGGGTTTTCTCCTTAGGCCAAATCTTGTCTCCCTTGACCTGAGCTTTAACAGCTTGACGGATCTGCTGGAGCTGGTGTCCCAGCTGTCCAGTCTGCAGAAGCTGCGTATCCTGGTGCTCCAGGGGAACCCGCTGGCTCTCATTCCCACTTACAGAGGCTTCCTCGTGGACAGCCTGCACAAGCTTTCCATCCTGGATGACATCCACATAGGGCCTGATGAGAGGCATCAGTTCCAAGGTTTGGCAAGGCAACGAGGTAAGCCTCTGCCTTTGACTCCATGCTGACCCTGTGATTCAAGAGGTGGTTTCATGGTGGTTGAGCTAGGAGTCCTCAGGGCAAACTCTGGATCCAGTATTGAATTCCTTCTTGCCTTACCTGAAATGGTCATCTTTATCTGTGCCTTTTTACAAAGAGTACAAGGAGGGAGACAGGCAGAGGACCCTGCAGCAGTGTAATTGCAAACAAGGTAGTTTTTGCCTTAGGTCCAAAGATTGCAAGAAACCCCAGTACTGGCATTGCCTTGCTGTCATGGTTTGTCTCTGCTTCCTCAACACTGTCTGGTTTCAGACCATTTATTTCCTTCTCAAGCTACTGAAAGAGGAACATATGCACTGGGCAAGATTGTCACGTGAGTGCTGCACTGTCAGCACGAAGCAGTGCCACGTCTGCAGCGTGGCACATCCCTGACTGGGATCAGAGCAGGAGACTGGGGACACTCGGGTGGAAAGCCCCTACTGAATGAGTTTATGCTCTAGATGTGCTCTTTGAAGTCTAAAATGTTAATCAGGGAGGCAAAGCAACTAAGTCAGATGCTTGCATGGCTTTGGAGTGACCCCATGTGGCAATAGCTTGTCACAGCGATAGCACAAGATGGCACAGGAATGCCAGGTGGGGCATGGCTTCCTGGAGGCTTGTGCTTGCTGTGTGCCACTTTCTCTCTGGAAGGAGCATGCTTGCAGCTTCATAACAAGGGTGTCTCCCTTTTAGAGCTGATGAGAAGTGAAGCACAGCTGGTTGTGAACATTGGGGAAATCAAGGGAGTTCCTGATCCGAGCACTCATCAACATCTAGAGGTTGACTCTGAGGCTCCAGTGATCACCTACAGCTACAGTGTGACCTATGAGTTTCTAGAGGGAAAAGAGACTGGGGACAGCAGCAGCGCTGAGGTTTGTGCTTAATTGAGATCTTGAATCCAACAGGCAGTGTAAGATGGATTTACCTCTAGGCTATAACATAAGACCTGGTGCGGGCAGCAGCAGTACTGGGGACAGAATTCACACATGGCCACATCTAGCAGGACAAGTCACTGCTGGCCACATTCCCTGTCCCTCTCAGGGTGTCTAGTGCTGATCTACATGTGGGAGTGTATTGACAGCTCCCCTCCTACTGGCTGCACAGGCCCCTTTCCTTGACACTGGTGTCCTTTGTTCCCATAATGAGGATGGGCTGGGGAATAGGATTTGAGAGGCAGCTCTGCCCCCTGATCCTGATGCAAACACAGCCAGACATGCCCTGCCAAGAGATCCCTCTCTATTCCAGGAAACAGAAATCCATCAGCATCCTGTGGTGGTCACCCTGGATGTAGACAGCACTGCTCATGACACGAGAGAAACAATGAGCCAGCAGGAGCCTACAGCCAAGGAGGAGCCCAAGGTCCCCTCTGGTAATGAGGAATTACAAATCCCTGCCTCACTGCTCAGGGATCTTCCTGATGTGGTGGCATCAGGACATCCCTCACAGCAGCGTTACTGAGACTGATGGATAATGAATTGTCACTAGGGGTCCTTCTGTCTCTCCTCACAGCTTTGTTGTGTTCCTGTACAGCAAAGGTGTTTGTCACCCCCGGAAAGCCCTGGGCAGACACCATCCACTGCAGCTACAGGAAGGAGCACACTGTCAAAGATTTAGTGGGGCTGAAGTCCTACCTGGAGGCTGGAACAGTTGTCTCAGTTGTGGAGGAAAAGGTGAGAGTGTGGCAAAGCTGGATGAAAGAGGAAAGAGCTGCTGGGAAGCTCAGCAATTGTACTGTGTTCACTCTGGGAAGCAGCCTGGGATGACCGTGACCCCAGACCAGGGTTCTCAGGTGTCCCAGCCCCTGCAACACCAGCTCTTCTTTCCATGTAGGTGCTCTCATGGCCTGTCAGTGCTGATCCAGAAGAAAATGCAGTCATAAAGGGAAAGGTAGGATGGGGGCTGCTGAAGGAAAGTGGCAAAGTAGAGTGCTGGGAGGGAATTATGTCCAAATAACATCTGAGTTACAAAAGTAATGACAGGGGAACAAGTGCTCTTCTCCTGGATCAGTTAGTTCTGACAGAGAATCTCCCCTCCAGACCTCTTGCCAAAGTTTCCCTTGTTATGAGAGGAAGGCAGCAGTGGTTTTACACCCACCTTGGTCTGGCTGCAGTGGTGAGCAAAGGGCTGGGTCAGGGTTGCTTGCTGTCTGCTAAAAGAACCCAAGCCCTCTGCTGAGGCCTGTCCCTGTGCTGGTGCCCTGCAGGGTCCTGTGCCCAGGGACAAGCAGAAAAAGAAGAAGAAGGAGAAGCCATGTGAACTCCGCAGCAACCCTCCCATTCAGAGGACCCTGGGCACTGGGAAGGTGATCCTGGAGGCCCTGCTGGCCACTGAGGACTTGGTGGCAACTGTATGTGACTTTGGGATCCTGATCACTGAGCAGCCAGTGCAGCCACCAAGTCTAGAGGAGAAGGTAAAGAGCATGTCCTGGGGCAGGGAAGTGAGGCAAGGCTGCCTGGGACAGGCAGCACTGCAAGCTGGGCTTCAGCATATCCCACCCTGCAGCCTGCTCTGCCCTTTCCATCCCTCCCATCCAACTCTCAGTTCCCCTCTTCATAAAACAGGCCCCTGCCAAAGCACCATCCATCGCTGCTGTTGATGTTATTTCATGTTGATATTAGCAATAAGCTGATAGTAGCTGCTGCTTTCTATGGCCTAGGGAAATAGATGAGTTGTTTTCCCTTTTGAGAATATGAAAGCAACCACTCGTGCTTCCTCTGACACTCTGTCTCTCAGCATGGCACATACCAGCTGTACACACACTTTCTATTTACTGGATTCTCTTCTTCAAGCAGCCCTTCTGCTCCACTCCTGCTTCCCCTTCCCACTTCCCTCTGACTCTTAAATCCCAGTGGCAGAATCCAGACAGCAACAGCCGCCGCAGGGCTGGCTGTGGGCAGTGAATTTCAGCACAATTTAACTATGGAAACATCTCTCTTTGCAGGATGGCAAAAAAGGCAAAGACAAGAGCAAAAAACCAAAAGCAGAGAGAAAAAGTCAGGGTGGCCGGAAAACCACGGCGTCTGCTGAAGGTGAGGGAGACAGGAGCTGGCTGGGCAGAGGGTGATGTGTATGAGAGCAAACAGCAGCAGTGCCCAGCCTGGAGGCAGCCAAAGGTCCTCAGCTCTGCCCGTCCCAGCAGGGCTCTTACTCACATCCTGAGCACAGAGCACTGAATGCACCCATTGACTGAGGGGCTGGAGGGTTTGACACGTGCCTGACAACTTGTTGGATTGGTGTCTGAACAAGCACTGAGGGTGGGCTGCTGGCTGTCCTGGGAGCGACACACACCTACCAGCTCTGTGCTCCAGGGGAGAAGGGGAAAACAGTTTTTTTGTGTGTGAGATATGCTGCCCGCTGTGTTGGCTGCCAGTTGTAGCTGGTGACATGGCTGGCTCCAGGGAGTGCTGTCTGGGATGCACAATAAGGTCCTCATCCATTTCCAACTCACATCTCAAGGTACTTTGCAGAGGG
Source organism: Psilopogon haemacephalus (assembly GCA_013396835.1). Lineage (NCBI taxonomy): Eukaryota > Metazoa > Chordata > Aves > Piciformes > Megalaimidae > Psilopogon > Psilopogon haemacephalus. The sequence goes on along the minus strand of VWZI01020610.1, from coordinate 166,219 downwards.
AATTACTGTTCTTCCTGGTTTAGAGATGAGATGCACAAAGAGCCTCAGATGCAGCTGGCCAGCCCATGACAGGTCTGAGAACAGACCCTGGTCTGCTGTCACCCATGAAGAGACCACCCCAACTGCTGGTGGATGTTTCTGAGTCCCCAGTGCAGAGCTCACCAGCTGCTCAGCCACCAGCATTGCTAAAGTTGCTGGAGAGAAACCTCACCCTGCCTCTTGCAGGTTCTTTGTCCAGCAACCTTGTTTTGACTACAAAAATAGTGCCAGCACATTGGAGGGGTAATGCAAGAGCAGGAAGATGTTGGGGAGAGAAGGGGGTGGTAGAGCTGCTAAAAAAGCTGCTCATGGGTCAAGAAGAATATGGAATGGGCTTGGCCTCTGCAGCATCACTTGGAGCTACCAAAGGAGCTTTGATTCCTCACTGTGACATCAGATTTCCCTACTTATTTAAGGGGGCAATTAATCCCTTCCTCAAAAGCTTCAGGATGATTTTCTGTGCCACATCACCACAGCAAGGTTCCTGTCATGGAGGAGGATTGCAGAGCTCTGAAATCCCAGGCTGCTTGTGCTTGAGGAAGCCTGGTAGTCTTCCAGCTACCTGAAAAAACAAAAAGCAACTTGAATTACTGCTCCTCCCAAGCAGATAGGCATTTGCAGTATGTGCTCAGACTGCTGTTGAAGTGGAGAACTGCTGTCAAACAACTTACATTTAGCAGTGGTGTTTTTTTTTTACTTCCTTTTCACCCCAGTGCCTGTGGTCAGTATGCATACAGGAGGCCTTCCTTCAGCCTGAGCCAGAATGAACACATCTTGCAGGGGGCTGTGTGTCTACAGATGATTGTGTGTGCACAGAAAGCCACTGCTGATGCAGGAAGCCCAGAATGATACTTCATTTGGTGTTCTCTTATGTCCGTGCAAGTGGAGGTTGGCTGGGCTGCACGGTGGCTGCAATAGGCTGGCTGCTGAGAGCTTATTTCAAAAAGATGGTGCCTTAAAACAGTCGGCCCCCACAGCTTGCTACACCCCGTGTCAACAGTGTCCTATTGTGCATGACTCATGACTCACAAGAACATCTCAGTTGCAGCTGGGGTAGCAGACACAGCCAGGGGGGCAGGTGGGGGCTGCTCAGGCAGTGTATACAAGCCCTGATTGCTCCATAAGTCACTAAACTGCTCCAGAGTTGTTTGGCCCTTGTTCATCACTTGGGTACCAGGTACCACTTTGGAGCTGTAGCAGTGGCCACAATTCAAGGCACGGGGATGGCTTCCAGCCCTCACTGCTGCTATGGTCCGGCAAGACTTTGTAGGGACCATCACTCTCACAGCTGGGGGCTGAGGCTGATTTGCATCCCTCAATCAGGAAATGCACACAAATAATAAGTTCTCTCAGAGGAGCTGGGATCCTTTCCAGATGCTCAGAGAGGAAGGGCAGCATGCTTTGTCTTGAGCCAACAATTTGCCCAGACATTGAAGGATGTCTTCAGAAGTAGTGTCACGTAGATCATTTGATTTTCCATGATCCTTGAAATGTTTTATTTCTGCATCTTTCTTTTTTTCCTCAGAATTATAGAGGAGTTTAACAGCAAGAAGCAAAGTTGTGCCCAGATAGTTGCCTGATCAAGGATATTTTTTTGGCTTCTTACTTCAAATCATATTCAAACAGACTTTCCCTTTAGTCTGGAAGTCAGTGCTAATGCAATGGGCATTTCCCCTGCCCACTGCTGCTCTTAGAGTGATTCATTCTGGCAAGACAGTGACAGATTTACTTCTTTCCACAGGAAAAAGAAAAACCAAAGACTCTGCTGAACTGGAGGAGGGTCACAATCTCCAGCCAGTGCCACTGACAGTTCAGTTCCAGATGCAGCTTCTTCGGTGGCCCATGGCAGTCGGTTCCCAGAGCGTGGGGGAACCCCAGTAATGTATCCCTAGTGAAAGAGTGAGTGGAAAATAAACCCTGTGGGGAAGCTGCCTGGGTCCTGGTTTAGATGAACTGCTGCAGCTGTGAGATGTCCCTGCGATCCTGGTTGTCTGGGGCTGCTGTTGAGCTTCTGCAGGAGCTGCAGCGTGCAGGGGCTGGTGTGTGGTGTGCAAGTAGGATGTGCAATGGATGGTGTGCAGGTAGGGGGTTGCAGTGCTGCAGATGCAGAGTGAAGTTTGGGGGTGCGGTGCCGTGGGTGCAGTAGGCGGTGCACAGGGCCGGGTGTGCTCTGTGCGGGGCACGCTGCCCGGTGCGCAGTGCCCGATGTCGGTGTGCGGTGCCTGGGGCACGCCGCCCCGGGTACGCCGGGCAAGCCGCTCCTCCCGCGGGCGGGGCGGGACCGGACCAGCCTTCTCGGCGGAGCGCAGCGGGACCGGCGGCAGCCCTAGGTGAGTCTCAGCAGCTCTACAGAGCGAAGCTGGGGGTTGTACCGGGTGGCACCGTAGAGCGCCAGGCTGTGAGCCCTCAGCCGGGCAGGCTTTCCCCGGGTTTGGGGAAGCTGCGGTGCGGCTCCCCGCGGGCTCCCGAGTCCTCCGGCGGGGCGAGCGGCGGACACGGTGTTCCCGTCCTCGCCGGCAGCAGCTAGTCTTGATGAGAGCCGAGAAGCAGCCGGGAGGGGAAGCTCCGAAGGCAGTCCCGGCGGCTTTCCGGGCTGGGCCGTGTGCTCCGTGCTTGCGGACGTGGGAGCGCTGCGAGCAGAATGGAAGGTTGGTGCGTGTGGGCTCGTTCCTAACCGGGCTGTGCTCCTTTGACCGCGCAGGGCCACGGGCTGAGCTGCCATGCATCCCCGAGGGAAAAACCTGGCGCTTTCCGCCGTTTCCATCACGCTGCTGGCCTGCGTATTCTACATGAGGAAAGAGGCAAAGCTGGCAGCATCCTCATCAGACCAGAAGGCGGATGATGTAAATCACAAACAGAAGTCTTTGGCGCTGAACAGTGCTGAATCCAGCAAGTGTTTGCCGGACTTGACCCTAGCTAACTCTTCTCTTGCTCTTCCGGAGGTTCACCGTGTCTTCTTAACCTACAAGCACTGCCGAAACTTCTCAGTCCTGCTGAAACCTTCCAGGTGCAGTAAAGAGACATTCCTCCTGCTGGCCGTCAAGTCTTCTCCCATCAACATAGACCGGCGGGTGGCGATCAGGAACACGTGGGGGAAGGAGGTCTCCATTGGCGGCAGGCGCATCAGGCTGGTCTTCCTTATCGGACGCTCAGAGGCCAAAATCCAGCCGCAGTCCTTGCACCAGCTGCTGACTTACGAGAGCCAGGAGTTCGGTGACATCTTGCAGTGGGATTTTGTTGACAACTTCTTCAATTTGACCCTCAAAGAGCTGCATTTCCTGCGCTGGTTCATGGAGGACTGCCTGCACACCAGGTTTGTGCTGAAGGGCGATGATGATGTTTTTGTCAACACTTACAATATCATTGAGTTCCTCCGAGAACTGGACCCTGACCAGGATCTCTTTGTTGGGGATGTGATCGCCAACGCCCGGCCCATCAGGAACACCAAGGTCAAATACTTTATTCCAGAGTCCATGTACAGAGCCTCCTTCTATCCCCTCTATGCAGGTGGAGGGGGCTATGTGATGTCTAGAGAGACAGTGCGTCGCCTCCAGGGCACCGCCGAGGGCATGGAGCTCTTCCCAATAGATGATGTCTTTGTGGGAATGTGTTTGGCAAAGATGGCAGTGACTCCAAAGAACCATGCTGGCTTTAAAACTTTTGGGATCCAGAGACCCTTCAATCCTTTTGATCCATGTTTGTACAAAGAGCTGATGGTTGTGCATAAACTAAACCCAACTGAGATGTGGATCATGTGGACGCTAGTCAAGGATGACAGCCTCAGGTGTGCAGTGTCAGTAACATACAGCTACAGAAGGGGCTGAAGAGAACCTACTGATGAGCACAGCAGGATTGTGACTGGTGACAGATGCAGGGAGTTTAAACTAGAAATCAGGTTGTGGTAGGAACATATCCTCTACTAACAGACTGTACTTGAGCTGTACAGGTTTGTTCTGCAGCAAGTCTTTTTCTGTCAATGGGTTACTGAAGCAGTTGAATTATCACCAAGTGGGGATGGGGCTGGAAGCTCTCTGAGACATGGCACCGGGGACTCAAGTCAGTTCATCCCAGCCAGGCTGGAAGCCAGAGGAAGTCACAACTACCACAGGGACGTGAGGCACCACCGACTATGGAGGCTCTGCAACACAGAGGCTGGTGTCTGACCACTGCCCAAATTCAGTTTTGTGTAGGAAAGTTGATGACAACTGTTCAGTGTCTTGAAATTACTTGAAGGGATGGAAGAAAGGCCAGTGTGTGGTGCTGGATTTACTGCACCACAGCTCCCCAGCCCCGGGTCAGCAATCCCACAGGTCCCACCAAACAGCAGGAGAAAGGGAGTGGACCGGGGAAAAAAGCCTCAAGAATGTTACCTTAAAGATCCAGGGGACTGGGCTCTGACTCATGCCCTCTGGATTTTAGTTTATTACGGTTTTGCACTGGAAACTTTTGCACAAACACTTTCTGATGGGGTTTGAAAGGAGGAAATATGTCTTGAATCATGGAGGTAGTTAGCAGTGGCTGTAACCTTTTCATGTTGTGTGGGAGGTGTCTGAGGTGTTGTTGCCATTGTTGTAATATTGGGTATAAATAAAATACAGTTTGGAAAAGTGTTTTCATGGGAGTGTTCTTGAGGCTCCTGAAAGCTAAGAGCACTAAAAGCCAGAGAAGGCTGAGATCTGGTGCTGGGCATTTGCATTAAGTCCTTGCTACTAAAGAGGAGAAGGTATTGTGGTAGTGGAAACTCACCACTTCCTCTGCTGTGAGCAGCTGCTCTTCTCTGGCTCTGCCCGGGCAAAATATAATGATACAGAAGCAATTAAGACTCCATGGCTGTGCTGGAGTCACTCGTTAGAGGAAAGATCAAATATAAAACTAAGATTTGGTGATACTTATGATGCTTATCAACTTTAGGGTGCCTTGCTGCTAGAGCAGAAGCTGCTGTGCCACATGTGAGCAGGAAGCAGTTTGGCAGTGGTAGATTTGAAGTGTGTGATTAGAGAAATCAAGAGTGATTTTTGTTGTGCTGTTGTCACTGCTGGCTCCAGTGCCAGCTGCCCAGTGCTCACTACCCATCAGATGTGGGCTGGAGCTTTTACAGGTGCCCAGGAAGTGCATTCTTCAGGAGGTCTTTGCCTGTACCCGAGAAGCCAAGGACATCCATGACCAGAGGTGTGACAGATCAGGGCAGTCTGGCTGCCCTGCCTTCCAGTGGAGTGGGCAGTGCTCTCTGTTATCAGGCTGAGGTACTCCTGTCAGTCCTGCCGGTCCTTGTTAGATCATGTTCCATGCTGCTTTGGCTTTCTAAAGCACCTGGTGTAATTTTATCTGAGCCCTGTGGCGTGATCCAGACTCTTGTGGTGGGAGTTTCCACTCTCACAAGTTGTTTCCGTGCTAGATACGAGTAGGTGTTTGTCTGAAAAAACTGCTCTTGGGTGAGCCTGTGTGTGTCCAGCCTCAGCATGGACTTGTACAAACTGTACTGTCTTCTGTACTGCAGTCCAAACAGGACAGAAAGAACTGTATCAACAGTACCTGAGAAATGTCTGCATGTAGTTTCAGGTGTGTTGGCTTTGCAAATGTGGCAAAGTATCAGCAGCAGAAGCTAGGTTCTGGGTACTGTTCTTGGGGTATTGCTGTTTGTTCCAGAGCAAGGACTCTGGTTCCATGGTACCATGTGAATTGCTGTGGCAGTGTTTTTCTGACCCACTAGATGATTCCAAACTCAGTAACACAATGTAGAGAATGATGTCATGTCTGCTATGGGCTTTAGGTATGGGCAAGCTCCCAAAAGGCGACTCTCACTTTCCACCTCATTTTGGAGGCTGTATGGAGCCACACATATGCCTCACTCCCATTTGGACCTGACTGAACTGACTAGTTGGTTCCTGTCATGTCTTAGGGCTGGATGTGTGTGAACACAGTGAGCAGGGTGTACAGTGAAACAAGTAGGGCAAAAAGAGGGCCGGCAGCGGGCTCTGAAAGAGGAAGAATGAGTTGCTTTGCAGCCTCCTGTAACAGTCATCGTTTGTCTTAAGCCATGTACACATCTGAGCAGAGTTACTGTGGCATCCTGAAAGGAACACAACGTGTCCAGGCATTTGGGTCAGTGGCTTGGCAGAACCTTACAGTACAGCAGCATGTAACAAATTAGAGCAGCTGTGGTTAGAGGCTGACCTGAAGTTGACTCTTAAGGGTGCGGTTGTGCCAAACGATCCTCTCATAATAGTGGCTTTTTCCCTAGTGCTCCAGCCCAAGGCTGTGTTTGGGACCTCCTGAATACTGGCACCTTCCTGTGAGCTTGAATTCCAGAGTGTGTCATCATCCCTGGATACAGCAGCACCCAGTGAGGAGCAGGAGCAAGGAAAAGTGGTCTGTAAAATTCCTTTACTATTTAATCTATAAACATACAGTGCTGTGCAACTGAGATTGCATCTGTTCAAAAGGCAGCAAAATAAGACAGACAGAAGGGTTTATGCTTGACACACACTTGTGCTTAAGAGCAAGACCAACACACATGAAGTGCATCAGATGCTACTTTGTGGTGAAAAAAACAGTAATTAGTGTGTGTTTTCTTTCAAAACCTGATGAACTGGGGATTATCTGATTTAAATCAGTAGTACTAAAGTTCTAACGGATGCTGTTCTACAAAGCAATTTCAGCTTAGGTTTACATTGTCTATACAGTTAATAATGTGAAATTTGCAGTGAGTTAGAAAATAAACACAGTGATAGACAAGTGGTGGTTTTGAAGTCTGCAGTGAAACATTAAGCTTAGAACTGATGATTTCTCTGAAAACTGTGCTGAAAAGCATTCAAATATTTAAAACTTGCTTTTTTGCTCACACAAAGAAGCACGCAGCAGCTGCTACAACACATTTGTTTATAACCACAGTGTCTTGACAAGCAAATCTGCCTTTGCTTCCTGGGAAAAGCAGATGTGTTGGTGATTCTTAAGTGAAAGAGTTTGCTCTCCTGAATTGCAAAACTTCACTAAGAGCCCAGGTTACTCGATGGAAAGTTTTCAGCACTACAAGAAGTGTTTTCCCCTGATTGATTGTAGTTAAGTGTTGTGTGATGCAGCTCTCAAGACTCAACTCTGTTGCAGAGTTCAATACAAGACAGCACTTAACCCCTTATCCAAATGGGCATGCCCACAAAAGTTTAATAAAGCTGTCTCCTAACAGATACAATTTACTTCACACATTAAAAAGAACGACTTTTAACTACACTTCTTTGGCCAATACCTAGTCAGTCTCTTAAATCAGGGAGCTCTCACAAACATATCAAATGAGGGGAAGGACCCTCCCAGCAGGGAGACAATTAACGAGAAGCTATCCTTGATAGCAGCTTTCACATTTGCATAGTTCAACATTTAAATAACTGGATCCATAGGTATTACAAACATGATTAAGTTACAAACAAGACCAAGGCCTTTTAGACACTTGGCACTGACTTATAAAGCAACCTTTTTGGGGAAAATGGAATCATAGACTTATTTCAGCAGTTTCCCACACTGAAACTATGGGATCTTTCAATTTGTGACTCTCATATTTTTTGGTGACACCTGGGTTCTTTTCAGTCCTCCCGAAGATAAGGATCGTCACCTGCCTCTGTGCTCCCTAAAATACCCTGTGGCAATGAAGATTCCTCTCCTTGAGTTTTAAGGAGCTCTTCTGTTTGAGCTTCAGCTAACTTGGTCTCTGCTTTCAGGGACAGCTGTCGAACTTCTTGCACCTGGGACTTGACTAGCTGAATGTGGCTGCGGGCTGTCACAGAGGCTTGGTCTGCACCTGGAGAGTAACAGTTTAAATGCACTGGGTTAGAGGAGCACTCAGCAAACCTTTAGTTAAGGACCTGTCTGTCTATAATAATTATCTGCTTTACTTTGAACAACAATATAACTACTTGGGAGATCTTTTTCTTCCTCTTGAATTCTTTGCACCCAAGAGGGTTACAGCCAGTGTTTGATGAGAGCAATCAGCTTGTAATAGTGTGTTTAGGAACTAAGCCCAGCCCAATCATCATGTGCCAGGAACTCTGAGTCCTTGTCCTGGCATCTACCATCAGCAGGAACGCCTGCAGGAGTGCTGAACTCCAAATCTCTTCTCCCCTGCTCCTACAGATTGTGTCTTTTCTCAGGCACCTGTAGACTTAGCACGTCCCTGTATTCATTGCTTTCCTCCCCTTCTCCACTCCAAAATCTTTGCCAATTTACCACAATTTAGCCCATAAGTTTAAGAGCTACCAAGTCTTGACATGTTTTGTGAATGTGTGTATACAGGGAGAAAAAGACCAAAATTAGTACCTTTGCTGAGTGAAAGGCAAACATTCTGACTCTTTAACAAAACTAAATCCAGAAATTACTAAACATTTCTCTCAGATGCTTCTTGGCATGGTTAGTCTTGATCTAAGCCACATGTGAGGTCTCCAGACCTAGTTCTCACAACACTTCCATTAAACCTGTAGCCATTAAAAGAACTTGAGTTCTCTAGAAACGAGCTGTAAATTGGTTTGGATGTATATTCTCTGTCTGTCTATGCTGCATTCCAGCATTAAATGCTGCCTATATGCTAGGGGAAAGAGACTGTCAGTGTTTCTGCTTGTGCCTACCTGACTGATATGCAGCTTCTGCTGCCATCTCTGAAAGACGTACTGCTGTCATCCAGCTGGACTCCAGCCTGAGGTACTCCTGCTGCTTTGCTGTCATCTAGGAGTAAAACAAAGTATTATTTAATGCAAGAGTATCTAAATGCTCTTCTAAACAGTGTATTTCTGAAAAGGTGAGCAAGCAAAAGAACTTTCAAAGCAATATAAAGAGACAGCTTGCTGATAAAGGGACAACTGCTTACATCAACTCTGGCTCCTATGACCACCTGCCAGACAGCATCCACTTCATCTGAATTCATCTTCCCAAGAAGATTTGTGTATTGCTTGTAGAGAGACACCAGTGTATAAACCGCCTGCAAAGAAGCAAGTTCACACCATTAGGTGACCATCTGTACACCTCTGATGTTGTCTCACTGTTCACTGGTGATAATTAACAGAAGTGCTGAGTGGTTCCACAGGTGCTTTGCTCTCAAGCTCACGGTGATTTCAGAGGCATTTGCTGTTGCCTACAGTAGTGCTGTGAGCAGCATCTTGTTACGGACTTGTAAGGAAGTAAACTGGAATGCAAATACTTCATTCAAATTTGCAGTTACTTAGGAAAAAAGTGTCTCCTGTTTCAGACTACAATATAGCTCTTTCCATTGTTCCTTTCATGGCCTTGGAAATAGTCACAGAAGGTAAATAAACCACCTAAGAATACAGGGTGCTGCGTTCTGCTTATTCGGAATGCAGACATTCAATAACCGTTAAAAGTTTCTTTAGCCCCAGTGCTGAGACCTGGGTCACTGCAGCTTAAGTTCAAGGTCAAACCAACAATCTAACAAGGCTAAAAATAACTTCTGCATTTCGTGTTGTAGAACAGTGAGCCCCACTGTCTCCTCACAACCTTCAAACCCCCACATCTCCTTTATTAAAGTTCACTTTAAAAAATATTTATTATTTCCCATATTGACTTTGCCAACAAAGAATGCAATCTCTCATTTTACCTTTGTATACTCTGTCAATGCTTCAATCAATGCATATGTTGTTTGAGAGAGGAGTGTAGAAGTACTGTCTGTTACCAGGGAAACTGCTCTTTTAATCAGAGCATCATTGCTGAGAGAAGCTGAGTTCTGCTTCTGAAAGACAAGATACGTGCATCACTTTTAACTGATGTCATTAGTAACAAATAATGGTAAGGAAAAGCAGACTTGTTAGTTACAGGGTTCAACAGCCAAATTCTCACAGTACAGCAAAGCAGATGTTAATGCAAGGTGTTACTGAGGGCAGACACTGTCTTCCTTATTTCTCTTCCTTAACAATTACATGCCTTGAACACCTGCAGTCCCCAAGGAAACAATTCTGAGGGTAAGTACTAATTTGCAATATGCTAAGCAAGTGGTTTGGAATATGAAACTGTTTCTAACAGGCAAGTGCTGCATGAATCCTACCCCTGACACGTTTGTTACCTCTGCGACTGGGACTGCACACAGGGCCACTCCCAGGCCCACGCCCACCCTTTGGTGCCATCGTCCGTTCACACCTGAGAGGCAGCGTCTCCTAAAATTTGCCACAACAGGGAAGCTTTGCCTGGAAATGCAAAATCAAAATTCAAAGGTAAGAAATAACCAGTGCATGGTGGGAAATAAGCATTGAAGAGGAAAAGAACGTCCAGAAACTTGTCTAGGTGACCTAGACTCTACTCCTGTAATGCAGCTGTATAACAATGAGTAAGTTTGTTTTAAATTCTGTTGTATTAAGTGCAACCTAAGACAACGAGCACAGTAGTGCATTATGAATCCTTTGAGACAGAAAATGTATCTTATCTGGTACCAACACACTGCTAGTATTCAATACTCATTTAGAAGCATTCTTAGAAGTGGTAAATGGCACATGCAGGTGAGCCTGGTAATGACTGGTAATATTTTAGTACTATCCAGGAACGCTCAGAGCCCCCTGTAGTCAGTTTCATTTACATCCAGTGTTGTGTGAGAGTCCATGAGATCAAGCAGAAAAACAGCAGCACTTTTATACTAAAAAATCTCGTCTGTTTTCCTTCTTTTGTGCTCTTAAAGTACCATCTGTCAGTGGTAAGCACTACATGGGTACCACAGTTACTCGTGCTTGTGCTATCCCAGCCGTGTTGTGGCAGCTGGAGACAGATGCGGCGCCTCTTAGCCGTTTCTATGGCCCAGGCCGCCGCCTGCTTTACTACACCTGGCAAACGAAGCGGGTACGGAGTCACAAAGGACAGTCAGCGGCAGGGAAGCGGCCGCGCACAGCCCGCTGCAGCCCACAGCCGCCTGACAGTTACCGCGGTCGGATGTGGCTGCACAGAAAAGCCCCCACCCCAACCTGGGGACCCGGAGCGGCAGGGCTGCCGCACTACCTGAGGAGGGAACAGCAGCTCCGAAGCCAGCGGCTGCCCGCAGCCATCTTGCGGCACGGAGGAAGTGACGTCAGCGCGCACAGGGTGGGCGGGGCTGGTTCCCCGCCTGGTGCGTGCGCGGCGGGCGGGTCGCGCGAGTGGCCGCTGGTTGAGGGCGGCAGTGGCGCGCGGCGGCTGTGAGGGCTGAGGCGAGCGGGAGAGAGCGAAGCGCTTTTGTCTTGTGCGTGTGGGGCAGCTGCCCCACCCTGCAGGCAGTGGCACTCAGAATCAATCAAGGACTCGTTTCGGTTAGGAAAATGGGTAAAGATCATCCCAAAGAGTCCAGCTATTAACCCAGCGCTGACGGATCGCCGGTCTACCGTGTTCCTCAGCACATCTACGCAGAGGCCCCTCCGGGGATGGGGGCTCCCCGGCGGCCTGATCTGGGGCTTGGCAACACTTTTGCGCGAGGCTTTTTTCCTGGTGTCTAATCTAAACGTTCTCTGGCACAGCTGGAAGTTGTTTCTGTGTGGGAAGAGACGAATCCCCACTTTGCTGCAAGCTCTTTTGAGAGAGTTGTACAGAGCCAGAAGGTCTCTCTTCAGCCTCATTTCCTCAAGGCTGAGCAACCACAGTTCCCTCAGCTGTTCCTCATAAGACTTGTCGCAGACTCAGTGGCTTCTGAAGCAGAAATGCCATTAGGAGCTCTCAACTCGGGCCAGTTTTGGCCAGTTGCTCTGTGTTCCCCTGCTCAGAAACACCTGGCAGGGCAGCTCAGCTCAGCTCATCAGAGAAGTGCCCTCAGCTGTGCGTCAGTGCAGCAGCTGCAGTGTGGGCTAAGACTGCGCTAATAAACTGCCAAAGGTTCTGCTCCCATCCCCCGCGGTTTAATTAATCTTGAATTTTGAAGACTATCTAATGCTGCTTACTTTTTAGCTACTGATAATCCTCAGCTTCTCCAAGAAAGGCTTCCTGTAGAGCTCTATGTGAAAGGTCTTGATCAATTAAATATTGTAGTTTTAGCAAGACAGTGAAATACTGCAGGCACACCTTGCACCTGGCTCCGTGTTTTAGGCATTTGGTTGAAAGAGTTTCGCACCTGAAAGTGCCAAATAATGAGGCTTTAGATAACACGGTGGTGGTGCCCCCACCTTGTGAAGTGTACCTCGTAAAACTGTAGGAAGATGGAAACTTTGTGCTGATTTGAAATGTGTTTTCTCAGGACTTAAAAAAAAAAAAAAACAGAACAACAAAAACAAGAAACAACAAACCAAGTAATTTCCATATCTCTGCCTTCACACACTTAATGAGGCAGAGTTAGACAAGGCAGGACTTGTTTACTTGAGACGTTGGTCATGTTTGAATTGTGTTGCATCCCTGCTGTCCCTCTGCTGTGCTCGGGAAATTGCTGTGCTCTCTCAAGGCGGGCGTGGGCTGAGAATCTCAGGAGAGAACAGCTAGGAGGCTTTTAAATGTTTCTAGGAGAAGGGGCAGATGTTTAAGGAGACACAAAGAAGCTTCAAGAGATGCAAAGAATCTACAAAAGCGACAGAGTGAAGTGCATGCATGTAGATACTTTTAAAAATCTTTATTCTTTTTACACAAGAAGATTGAGATTAGGCAGCAACAAAGCAAGTCGTTTGCAGATTTGGGGCAGGAGGAAGGGACTGCCATCCTGTGTGCTGAGCAGATGAGCTGCATCCTGATGCCTCCGGCCAGCCTGTAGTTGCAGGTGCAGAAGGTTAGCTCTCATTTAAGCACCAGGAAGTAGGTTGTCCAGCCAGCGAGCAGCAGTGCGCCGACCAGCACAGTGTAGCTGAACAGCACGAAGGCCAACAGCTCCTTCAACACCTTGAGGAAGTGGATGGCAAAGGAGTCTGGCATGGTTCTTCTCCACGGCGCTGCGGCAGGTAAGGTCTCAGGGGATGTTTGCTGACCGGCTCCTCTCTGGTCTGTAAGCGAAGGGATGGGACGAGCTTTTCTGAGCAAAGAGAGTGCAGCACTGGCGAGGTGGCTTTGCTGTGGGGAGAAAAGGTTGTGTTAGGAGAGTTAATGGCCGCTTCTCCTTGTATGGGTGTTGTTGGTGTCAGGCTGGACTTGTGAGTCCTGTACGGGGTTGCTGAGCTGCACAGTGTCGGAAAGAAGTTCAGGATCTGATCAAAGTCTCCAAATCAGGACTGGTAATTAAGTAAATTAAAATATAAACAGACCGGCAGCAGACACTTCTGAGGCCCTCACAGAGTCCAGCTGGCCCCTGGTGTCTTTCCCCTTATGTCAGTGGCTGTGCATTGAGGAAGCTCCACATTTGGAGTGGTCGCTGATGGTGCATTACTAACAGAATGTTCTGATCAAAGTGGTCAATTCCTCCAAGGAGGTTACTGTTAATATTTAATGATATAATTGCATCTAATGGAGGTACTGGCACAAACGGAGTCTTTTGTTTAAGAATGACGAAAACTCGGGCTTAAATACAAATTTGCATGGACAAATATTTATATCTCGTGATAAAAATAACCTTTAAGTGGGAGACATGGCATAAACTGCTTTAGAATTAATTTTATAGCTGTATTTTAAAGTCATACATACACCTCATTTTAGAAGTGACTGCTCAGTGGTTAGTTTTACATTAATAAAAAGTTTTATATTTATATTTTATATTAATAAAACCTGAATTCTCAGAAAAGTTGTTGGCTCGTTAAAGGGAGCTTCACAGCTTTAAATCTAAAACAAATATATCTCATCTCTCTGATTTATGCTTTTTACAATTCTGATCATAACTATGTCTGAATAAAACTGTGCCGCGTTCTTGGTGAAGCACATAAAAGGAATTTAAAACCAGACTTAGAATAAAGCTAACCTAAAAGGATTAGTTCTCTCCTGAGTAGTCTACAGCCAGACAAAAAAAACCCCCCGAATTCCTGTCCTGGTGTTTGGAATATTTTAAAGAGCTTGTATGATCAAGAGTTCACTTTTTGGTTTCATTAAAGAGCTGTGTTGTTTCATTCTAAGCTTAAGCATATATATGCATTATAGGACCTATTGCACTTTAAAACCAGATGTAGTTTCCCACTTGTTCAGAGCTCTGAAGTTTACTATCTATAGGCTTTGTGTGATTTCTGCTTATCTCTATAGATATTGATGAAGAAGTAAACTACTTACCTAGGTAGCTGATGGGCTCAACTTCATCAAGTTCCTGTTCCTCTCTAGTTTTGTTCTGTAGCTGCCTCTTGAATTTGTGGCTTCTAAGCAGTTTGCGCTGTAGTTTGATTCCCTTCTGCTGTGCTGGGTCGGGAGGCAGGAGTGATGACGTTGTGTTTGCAGCCCATACGAGGGCTAATGCACTAGGTGTGGTCAGCACCAGTTATGATATGACATAGTGCCATGCAGCGCAGCACTACAGCCAACCAGCTGCCCTGCCCCAAAGTGCTTCTGTCAACAGTACTGAGTTTAAGTGCTACGGCTTAATGTTACCAGCTCAGAACCTGCTTTTGCTGAAATGTGAGGACTTCTTCCCCTAAGAAAGTGTTGTATCACCTTGCATTTGTTACGCTGCGGTTTTCTGGAAGTCTGGTGCCTCTTGCTGCAGTCACTATAGGCTGCTGTGGGCCACTCAGGGAGGAGGATGCTCCTGTACAGCAAGGCATCAACCCAGCTCAGCAGCAGTTACTGGGTGGAACGCTGCAGGCTGACCTGGGCTCTTTTATCAAAAGGAAGCAAGTGCTAAAGGCAGCATAACCCTTACGCTGTTATTATTTCACTGCTCCAGAAGTCATCCCTACCTTTTAGAAAGCTGCCACTCTTGCAGTGTGGTGGGGAGGAGAGAAGCAAGCTGTGTGTTTATTTTTAGCAAAACCAATTTCTGGTAATGTTATATGAAAAGTGAAAGTCTTTGGTCTTTGAGGTGGAGGTTGGGTGATTTTTTTTTTTTTTTTTTCTTGTAAGCCGAATGCAGGCAGTACAAAGAAGGAAGAGTATGTACTGCAAATCAAATCTCTTACCTACAAAGAGATTATGATGTAGAAAATGGCCCCTTAATTTAATTAGGCTCTCTTGTTATCAAATTATTACCCGCATGGTCAGCAAGGCCTTAAGACAGTAGCAGAACATAATCAAGCTGCTCAGGAAGCCTGTTTAGTAGTAATTGCTCCTCTAGAGAATCAATCAACATCAAGATGGCTGTATTTTTATTTTTGCTGTTGTGGAATAGTTTCAGGAAGAGATTTTTGTCTGTTTTGAGTCTCCATGTGGCTGGAGCTGGGTGGCAGGGCAGGCTACAGTCTGCAAAAAAATACCCAGCAGTGTTATTGGAGAATGAAGTTTGCCAGGTGTTTACAGTGTATTTTGGAAATAAACTGAGCCTCTAGTGGTACTAACACAGACATCTGCTGGTCCAATTGATAAACTAAGCAAGCTGCTGAGATGGTGCTCTTCATGCTTTACATTTGTGGTGTAGCTCTTATGCATCATGAGCTTAGTTCACAAACCATCCTGATTAGGGCTACAGGGGAATCACAAGAAATGAAACCCAACATATATCTGAAAATTGTGATAGTACAAAGACCCTTAAGGCCAAGCCAAGGACATGGTAAAAGATGGTGTTGAATTGCACTGCATCTTGTTTTTCTCTGCACAGTAGCATCAAGTAGCTTTGGATCAAAAAAGAGAATTTTCTTTTTAAATACTGTGAAATTGCCTACCTTACAGTGGAACTGTGGAGACACATGCACCATGGTCAAAACTATTGCATGTTTTGTTTCTGTTAAAAATGTCAAAACATTTTTTTTATAAAAGCCAATAAGTCAACTATTTCTGATGTGTTAAGTAGCAGAACAGGACGTGGTTAGTGCATAAGCTAGAAGAAATAACATCCAGATGTCAGAAAAATAGTTTCAGATGAATTAATTTACCTATCCTGGGCAGAGGGAGAAGGATGCAGCTACCACAATACAAGAGGTTATTATGTTTATTTTTGTATTTCAGAGAGAGAACAAACACTTTCAAAAAGAGATGAAATAAATTTTTATTTAATAAGCCAACTGGAGCTAGCCAGAGTGGGGCTCTGTGAAGGGGATGATTGGGCAGCACTCAGTCTTACAGAGGACAGACTGAAAGAGTCAGAACTAACCCCTAGAAAAAACGAAGAGGGTTTTAGGACATATTATGCAGGATAACCAAGAGCAGAAATGTTCGCTAAGAGTGATTTAAGGTTTTTAAAGTTGTTTTTAAGGGTGAAACAGTCCCCTGGTGGTTGCTATTGAAGCACAAGTACAGTGACAGTGAGGCAGTGCAGCAGAGGCTCGGGCTGTGCTCAGCTGCACTGGTACGGACAACGACCCCTACTCAGTCTTCCCAACCTCCAGCCATGAGTCTTCTGGAGCCACTCTGTCTTCTCAGCCTCCAGCCGTGAGTCTTCTGGAGCCAGAAGCTGCCACCTGCACACACCAGCTCAGCATCACCAAGGGCCCAGGCACCAAGCACATGGAAAATTCCACTTAATATTTTTGAGCTCTACAACAGCTTGTGGCAGCCAGTACCACAATTTAGAAACTGAACAGGGGAAAAAAGTGCCTGTTTTAAACCCTACTGTTTACTGGGTCACTGCTGTAGCTATTTTTGGCTGAGTCCCATGTGGGGAGTGGCTGTGTGTACCTTTACACATAAGCTCTTGCCATACTGATGTCATTCATACTCTGGAGGTGCCTTCCAGAGTCAGGTACCCAGGACAAACAAGCTACTTCACTGATCCCTTCAGAGAGTGATGAAAAAAAAAAAACCAAAAAAAACTTAAGTATCTTCCTCATAATTTTGGATGCAGGTGGGTGTACTTGCAGTCAGTGCTGTTGACATCCATGTGGATAGCTCATGGTGGAGTTGTTGCCAACAGTGGTATGAAATTGAGAACAGAAAACATCCTGCCTTCTCAGCACCTTAGGAGGGTAAAAGGAAGTAATGAATTCTCCCACCAAAATTAAACTGAAAGAAAAAACAGAAGTGCTTTGCCAAACAGAAGGACGAGGGCAGATCACTGCTCCCTCAGCACTTGTTTGCCAGTTCATACCTTGAGCAGGGACTTTTCTTTCTCCCAGCTTATTAGTGGCTTTCTGTGCTGCTTGGCTGCTTGGCAGTACCACAGGCAGTAGCAGCACAAATGTAAAGAGGGATGAGGATAACTGCAGCACAAGCTGGATGCAGGAGAGCTTCTTTCACTGTTGTATTTCTCTGATGTTCAAGCAACCATACCAGAAGACCAGCAGCTGATGTGCCTGTGTCACGCAGGGCTTCTTGCTTTTACTGTCTCTCCCCACAGGCCCTAGAATGGGGCAGGCTCCAGTTTTTCCATCAAGGATTTGATCCAGCTGGTCCCATTGATCAGTTTTGTAGTGGCAATGACATACTCTGTGCCTCCATCTTCCATTTGGGACAGAAACCTCAGTGCAGCAATTTCAGCATACGTTACTCCTCCCAGGAAGAACACCAGTGTGACTCGGTTCTCACCATGCTGACCTGTGTTCAGAGAAATGGACAGCTGGTCTTAGTCCTGTCTATTAATTCTCAAACTCAAAATCACCTAAAAATGAAATAAAGAGAGCAGCTGAGTTACAGGAGAAACCTACTGGGTGAAACCGCTGGACTCAGGGTCTGCTCCCAGCTCTGGGGTGTCTTTACAGAAGGTGCTTTGCCTGCCCAGATGAGTGATGCTGACCTTCATTGTAATGTTCCTTATTAAAATCACACAGTAGGTTTATTTTAGCACTTTGAGAGACGTTAAGCCAATGCACAGCTTTATAGCACTTTCAGTACACATAGCAGGCTGAGTATGTGACTGGATGTTTTAAAGAGGCCAGAGAGCTGTCAAGAATGGACAAAGGAGACCTACCACTCCAGTAGCACAGGGAGATGAGACAGATGCCTGCACCCTGCCAGCCAGTTTCAGTGTGCCTTATGCCAGCCTAACAGATGCACTTCCCCTTAAAAAAAATTGGGAAATAAAGCAAAAACTTACGCTTTTTCTGAAGGCCAGTAGGTAGCTGCTGCCTCTCCTCAAAATGGGGTCCTGGCAGCATCTTTAGAACCTCCTCTATGCTCCTCCACCCTGGCCGAGCCAGTAGCTGTGCCAGGCGTACACTGAGTGGAGCATAGCCGCTGTACACATATGAGATGTCATTAGGGTTCTGTAAGAGAGAGCAGAGGGGGAGCAGCAGGTGAGTGCTACTGCAGGCTGCAAAACAACATCAGAGAAATCATAATAAAAAAAAAGCTTGGGGTTTTCCTGCCGCACATAATCCTGTAAGGTCAGATCTACCACTCACTGCTGAAGTGCACATCTACCTGTTCATTCACATCATCCATCCATAAGCGCAGGGTCTTCCTGATCGTTGGGTAGTTATTCCTGCCACTTGTTTGAGGTTTCAGGAGTCCTGCCTTTTCCAAGTTGTTTAAAGTTAATATATGTTCATAGCCATAGGTCTGTAATGTGAAGAATTCAATTTTAATACCACGTCAAAAATCTATGACTACAGTGATTTAAAAAAAAAAAAGCATGTTTGCTTAAAAAAGCTTTTTGTTTAAATCTAGCCAGAGCATATCCCGTTTAGTGTTTAAATCATGATGGCAAAAAGTGCATCATAGAAACCTTTGTGTCTACATGTTGTAAATCACACGTAAGCACCTCCTGAGTCACTGGATCAGCTCAGACAGAAGGCTACCCCTGTGCACTGGACATCAGCACCACCCATGTCTAAGCTGTGCCTGTCTGGAATGCAGGAGTTGTAAAACTGAGGCTCTGATGTGGCTTTAGCGGATGTATCAATCCCAATGTTAGAGCCCAACCTGCAGAATCTCTCTTTTGTAGTAGTCCAGGACCTTCTGCTTTAATCCACTGTTGCAGACAGACTGCAGGCAAACGAGACGCAAGATCTTGATTAATGGATGTTTTTGAGCTATGCAGTCTTCAATGTAGTTGTTAACCTATTGAAAAAAATACAAAAGCTGTGTTTAAAGACCCGATGAAGTGCCCAGAAGAGCTGGAAAGAAAAATAATGTTTTGCCTAGTATCTCCAAAACAAAATGAAAGAGGGTACAGCTGCTCTGCAGGCAGGTCATGGTCATCAATAACCAGCACCGGTTCCACTGTCAGTAGCTAGAGACACATCAGAGTTCACCACCTTGACACTGAAAGGAGACTGACATCATCTAGATCAGATGCTTCCTCTCAAAAAAACTCAAATGGAAAAAAACCAACACCACCACCAAAAAAACCCCAGATAAATACATTATGGGTTTTTAAAAAGATTTAAAGAGTCACTAATTGTCATTATCTACTTACCTTGTCTGTGTCTATTCCAGACATGAACTCTTGTTCCACCGTTAAATTATCAAAGAAATCTTCAGATGCTTTGGGGAAAAAATGAAAATCAATACAGCTGCTGACAGCTTCTTTCCTACATTGAACATTTCAGCAGAGATGCACTGGATGGAGCCAAGCCAATTTTTGCCAAGTTCAGTGATGTCCATCAAGTTGCCGTGCATCTTGCTATAGTCAGAGGCTACTGAAGGAATACTTACTGGTGATGTCTTTGATGAGTTCTGCAATGGAGGTGTGGTTTGCTAGAGAACTCCTTGCAGCCTGCATATGCGGCAGCTGTGAGACAAACTGCTTGATCTCTCCAACGGTCTTTGCGTGGTGCCTCTCCTAAAGAAATCCATCATTTAGGTTAGGGTCTTGTTCAGATCAAGAACACCAATGAGATTACTTATCATGATGGGAGTTTTTTACTATACCCACTGCAAGAGCAAATACCATTAAAGATACACAGTCCTTTAAAAAAGACAAAAGACTTCAAGTGCTTACACTAAAGCCACAGCATTACCCAGAACAGCATTCTGACCACCAGAACAGGCAGTCCACATCAAGATCATTATACTGATTTTTTTTCCCTTTATTACAGTGTTGCCAATTACTTTTTTTCACCTTTGGCTTCAGCCGTCACTATATGCTCATGCTCCCCTACCAGCAAAACTACCTTCTTCATGAAATGACAATTAACTTTGCTAGCGGATAGTAAACACATAGCTCAGGGAACTGCAGCCAGAGACAGGGACATGTCTCTTCAAAATATCAGTGACAGGTGCTGCAGAACCAGGCTGCCATTCACTGTACCTGGCTGTTAACAACATCACAGGTTTTGAGCAAGGATCTGATCAAGCACAATGAAGACTTCAGCTCTCAGAGCAGTTCAGAGGTTTGTATTTCATTTGGGCTACTTGCCTCTTGATGCAACTTGGAATAAAAATAGTAATTTGACTGATATGTGAAGGATTTAAATGGGCAAGTGCAGGCAGGAGGGTGATAATGAAGAAGACTGCAATTTAAGAAGTCCTCGGCTGCCAATATGCTGCTGTTTCATTATCACCCATTACTTCTGATGACGTCTTTATTTTTTTTTAACAACTAGTACAAATAGTCTCTCTTTAGCACCTTCAGCACTAATACTGCAGTAACAGACGTTTACTAGGAGAGGAGGCCAACCACACAGTATTTTAGTTAAGGTATTGCTACCCCATCTTAAATGTAGCAGGAGTGAGGAGGCAAATTAAAACCCAAGGAAATACTATCAAACAGGGTATCAAGTTCTCTCGACAACCACCATAAAGTCTGAAAGCAGAGATATGGGATCTTGGTTTATGAATCATCAACAGGATGTTTTTGCACAAAACCACAAACATACTCCCAGCACTCTCAAGCTTTGTCTAAGGTTTTACAGTTCAAACCTCCTGTAAGTCTGTCTCACATTCCTGTTGTTTTTATACCATCTATAACACTCTATGTACATTCTGCAGTTCTGTTTCTAAAAACCTTTTCTCTGCATCCTCAGTTAATATAGAGGGGGGAAATGGCCTTCTGGTTAACAGGCAACAACTACAGCAAAATGAAATTGAGCAGTATGCTGAAATTAACTTCTCTCTTGCAGAGGGAAGCAGCATCTGACTGTTCTGCAGGCTGAAGAAAGCAATTTCTACTTGAGACCTAAAGGCTCGCACAGCAGAGGTGTGGTTTAGGCTAGTTCTGAGACAAAGCTTTTAACAGCAAGGACAGGGAAAGCCCCAGAGTAAAGGGTGTGGAGAGAAGAGAGGAGTCATATTATTACAGGATTCCTTAGATTTGACTTACTCAACAATCAGAGTGGAACTGGTCTCATCTTAGGGCAGGGGAATGGACCTGAGGGACAGCTGGAAAATACCCATTTTCCTCTGGGAGATTACTCTATGGCAACAGTTCAAGCTGCAGTCAGAGCCCTGTTGAGTATATCTGACAAGAAGAATGCCCAATGCACAGTCGGATACAGGCTCACCTCAAAGGCTGCTGAGATGATCTTTGCTTTCTTGCTCAGCACCGACCCTACAGCATTGAAGTTCTTGTCTCGGATTTCAGCATACAGCTCTTCAGCAGAGTTCAACTGGAGCTTCTTGGGTTCTGTGGGGAGATCTTTCCCACCCTCACCCTGCTTCTTCGGGGCAAACTTCTCAGGAGGGAGTTTCACATAAGCTACCAAATGCAGAGGAATAACCCTTGTAAGGATGGGAACTTCACCAGTAAAAGCTGAAGTAAGTAGGCTGTGGAAACATGTCCTTTGAGCCCAAACCAGTTCTGAGCTGCAAAGCTGATATGAACACCCAGATGACTCAGTGCCTATCTGTTAATTAAGGAGAGTCTCCCTTAATTAAGGGACCCAGAGGCCTGTACACACATACGCAATCAGAACCCAAGTGTGAGGTACCCTCCTGTCAGAGAGGACTGGAGACAGCCTTCCAGCCAGTGTCCAATGCAGCAGGAGGGATTAAAACCCACGCATGCTTTGCTGGAGTTTTTCTTTATCCCTCCTGAAGAGCAGGAGAGCTCTGAACAGCTTTTCATAAACTGTTCCCATCCCCTCAGCATGGCATGGAGAGTAAAGACAAACTAACACTTCTACTTCCACACCATGTGTTCTGTGTCACTGTGTCTGCAGCCAGCCATCATCCATAAGATGCCCATTCAAAAACCATGTGCTGTACTCCACTCCCAATACTAGGGAAAGAGAGCCAGAGCTGATCTTGATGGACTATGTAGCTTGAGAATGAACCATCCCTACACCAAGTCCAGTGACCTGCTCCCACACCGCAGCCATGTAGTGAGGCATGAACCCACCCGACCACCTGACACACTGCAACCCACCCCAGCAACCAGAGCCCTGCCCCAGCCCAGCCCCACTCACTGTTCTGGATGCCGTAGATTTCGTCTATCAGCCCCTCATAGGTCAGCTGCGTGGCTAATGGTGTCAGCAGATCCACGTTGCGGTCCAGCAGCAAGAGAGTATCAAAGACAGGAAATATAGAGTTCTGGCTCCCAGGGAACTCACGCTTCATTCTGATCATCATATTGGCCACATGCTGAAAGTAAATCATGTCGATACAGTTTAGGCACAAGGCACAAGAAATGCATTTGGTTTCTAGGCTCTACAAACTCATGCAATTATGTGGCACAGCTGTGGGTAAAGGAAGAGACTGGCAGAGGGTACACATTGTCTGAGAGGTGGGGACAGGGTAAGACCCAGGAAAAATGTCATCTGCAGCTCAGCAACACAGTGACAGTAACCAAAGAAAACAGTGGGGTCATCTCAAGCAGCTCCCTTATTACAAAGGCTACCACTGAAACCATAGGTTATCTGAGAGAAGAAAAAAAATGCTGTGAGTTATGGAGAGTGGAAAAAGCAAAGGCATGAGCGGTAGATTATACACTTCCTGCTTTATTCAGCCCTTCTCATACCAGCTGAGCATCTGCTAACACTTCAGAGCAAGAACTACTGAAAAATGCAAAGGGCAGTGCATCTATGCACAAAACATGTATGTAATCAGGTAAATAAATCCTCCTGGCAGGATGACTTAAGGAACAGCAAAGATTATTCTTTCATCCAGAGATAACAAAGATGTGAAGGCCAGGATCCTGAAATGCCAATACAGCAAGGGTTTGTGGCTGGATTAAAAAAAAAGCCCAGAGGAGCGTTTAACCAAATGCTCCTTAAGGCGCTTCCAACACACAAGAGGCATTTTCCCAACAGCAATGTTTGCCTTACCCGGGCACACTCGCCCTTCCCAAAGATCTGTGGGATGGTTCCGTAGAGAGCCTGCAGTGTCATTAGCCCCTTTGCTGCATGGTACAGAGTTGTCTGGTCGCTCTCCAGGTAACATTCCTAAACAAGAAGAAGGATTCTTGATGGAAGGCATTGAGCCAACACAGCTGCTTCCACAGCAGCGCCTGGTTCATGTGAACAGTTCAGAAGAGACACAGGAAGGGGAATAACTATGACTGTTGGCAAATAGAGTCCTCATTTCTGTCTCACTATTTTAAACAATTTGATCACACCAGGCACTAATATTTCTGAACTCCACATCCCAGTCTGATGGTGAGGAGTAAAAGAGCCAGAAAGTGACTCAAAAAGTCTCTAATCAGGCCAATCTGAGCACACACCATTTCATCATTGTTGTCAACAAGCAGCTGCAATCCCTGACGTCCCCTGGGCTCTAATTAATAAGGCTGCGATGAGCCAAAGACACTCTCACACCTTTCCATCCCCAGACACAGCATTCTAAGAGCACAGGACAGACACACAGCTGGTCTGTGACAGTACACAGTATTAACTGCTATGCAGGCTGTTACTGACACAAACTCTGCTCACTCTTTGCAGTGGTGGAGGATTTAAATCTTCATGAATGCCTGATTTGTGAAAATAACACCAGCAGCTGAAGGTGGAGGAACTGAGGTGCAGCCTGATGTGGTGATTATTCCTTCGGTCTTTAGTTAGAAAACACACAGCACTGGGTCAGCGCTCAGGATTAAGGCACATTTGCTTCGCAAGGCCTTCCCCTGCTGCCTGGGTCACCAACAAACTGCGCTGAGAGGTTTATAACAAAGACCCACAGGCAACACAAAAATCACACAAAAAGTGCTCACCTTGAATGCACTCTCCGACTCCATGGAAAGCAAGTCTCCATCAAAGGGTATCAGGTCCAGGCTGTACTGCTCTCGGTGGATGAAGGACCCCAGCACGCCCTGCTCCTTCAGCCACTGCTCGCAGAGCAAGCTGCGGCGTGGCACAAAGAGGATATGGAAATCCCTCTGGGGGGAGCGGCCTCTGTCTTCCCTGCAAGAGTCACAAGCAGGAGCACAGCAAAGGGTAACTCAGCCGATAACCAGCACAGCCTGTGAGCAGGGGCACTGCCTTCAAAGGACACAAGAATGCCATGCTTGGTTGTTACTGCCAACTGCCATTCCTAGCTTTGTGTTGCAGAGTATTTTGCCTAGCCACACGCATCTATCTCCACAAGCCTGAAAGCAGGGCAAGGCGACTCAGTATTCCTGCAGTGCTCAGAATCAAAGCACAACTCACTCCAGCTAATTATAATGAATGCACATCTTAATGAAGAACACACCCTCTTCATTGCCAGAACAATCCTCTTCCTTCCAGGGTGTCCTGTACCCCACCTCAAACCTCAGAAGCAAGTGCACATAGCTTCCCATTTTGAGCCCAGATGTGAAAAACCACATGACAGTTCCAGGCCAAATCTGTTTCCTCCCTCACTTGGAGGCCCAGCCAGATGCCCAGGAGAGAATCATAAGTGGACCCCCCCCATCTTGTAGCACCCACTGTACCTAAGGACATTGTCCGTGATGATGTCCATCAGCTCCAGCTTAGGCCTAACAAAAAAGATGATGTTCTTGACATCAGCCTGGGGCAGGCGGCCTGGCTTGAGTGTGAACATCTTTTCCACCTCATGTTCCTACACAGGGATGAAAGCGTTATCAAGCTGTGGGGAGCTCCAGTGGCAAGTAAGTACTACGCTTATCTTTACATTTCTGTTCTGAAGTAATCTTTCTACAGACACTTGTCCATGGCTTCAGTCTTTGATTTGCATGAGACAGAGAGAATTTTGGCTGTACTATTTTGGTAAGAACAGCTGAGGAAACTGGGGTTGTTCTGCCTGNTGGGGGGGGGTCTGGCTCTTCTCCAAAGTAACACTCGACAGGCAGAGAGGAAATGGCCACAAGTGGTGCCGGGGGGCAGTTTAGGTTGGACATGAGGAATCCTTGAGTTGTCAAGGCTGGATCAGGTTGCCCGGGGTAGTGGTAGAGTCTCCATCCCTGGAGGGGCTTCGAAGTCGTGGAGATGTGGTGCCGAGGGACATGGTTTAGCAGCAGACTTCACAGTGTTTGATTAACGGTTGGGCTCAACGATCTTAAAGGTCTTTTCCACTCTTAACGATGCTTTGAGAAGCCCTGGCGTTTGAGGGACCCACTGCCGCCCGTCCTCCCGACCCTGTCGCAGCCCTTACCTTGAGAAGCGAGTACTGCGCGATCAGCCCGAAGGGCCCGGTCAGGTACTCGTCCCATACGATGGCCTGGGGGAAGAGAGAGCAGCGTCAGGCCCGGCTGGGCTGGGTTGGGTTGGGCTCGGCCCGTCCCGGCGGTGCCCGGTGCCGGTGCCCGCTCTCTTTCCCCGCGCACCTTGGAGCCCGCGCACTTGTCCAGGAACTCGCGCAGCTCCCTGCGCCCCGCCTCGCGCAGCGCCGTCAGGTTCACGCGCCCCGAGCTCAGGTGCGCCGCCATAGCCCCCGCGCCGCTCACGTGACGGCGCCGGTCACCTGCCGCCCATCACGTGATGGAGGCGGGGCTCGTGCAGCTGCCCGACGTCACGGCGCCCCCTAGTGGGCTGCACGCTACACTGCGCCTCACCCACGCCTGCTGGCAACGGAACCCTCGCGCTTTTGCACCAAACTCCCCCTCTGGTGACGTCAGCAACGTTCGAAGCCTCTTGCGTTAGTAGAGGCATCCCATACGCTACTAGTGCTTGTCTGTCTCTTCACATACCACAAGGGAAGTCTGGCCCCAGGCCGTCTATTGCATCCTGAACACAACCAATTCTCCGTTCAGTGACTTGACTGAGCAGGCAGATCTCACTGTGGCACACTCTGAAGTTAGGGACTTGTTTTCACAGACTGTGGCTTCTTTCGAGCCGAGATAACTGCCAAGAAAGGCTCTTGCTTAGACTTATGCCCATGCAGACCAAGGTCACCGATGAACCTTGTGTGCTGCCATGGGATGCCACAAGCAAAAAGGGCATAAGGAAAATTGTCACGTAGCAAGCAGTAGGCAGGATAGGGGACCCAAACCTGTGGAACAAGGCCTTCCCTTCCATGTCATATTAGATACAAAGCAGAGCACATGGATCAAGCCTCATTGATTCCCATCTGTAAGCTCCTGAATCCAAGACATGACGCCCAGGCTGAGTCCAGACCAGAGTCTAAGGGAGTTCAAAATTAGTTTCATACCTATTGGTGTAGATTTGTTTTTGTATTAATGTTGCATTTTTATTATCACTGTTTAATTAATAATGCTGAGTTTTATTCTCCAGTAGTAGCTCTCCCTTTTTCCCTTCCTTTTTGGGCTAATAGAAAGCATTATTCATGTTGCAGCCAGCCCAACCTTCATGCTGGACAGAGAACAGGAAGATATGAATGAAAATACACTTTTTTTTTTCCAAAATATAACTTTAATATATATATGCATATATACACACACACACCATACACACACTATAGAGAAGCTGAAAAAATGAAAAAAAAGGGATGTCCCCCAGACTGTTGTAGGTGGGCACAGCATATTGGTTTCTACAACCTCCCCCAGCAGCTCTGTTTCTTACCTGCTTCATGATTTTATGTCTCACACTGTCCTCAAACCGATAACCAAAGCTCACTTTCACTGAACAAAGTCACAACCATTGGAGTCAATGAAAAAAAAAAAAAAAGAAAAAAGAAAGAGGAAACAATTCTCAATCCAGTCCAGTGTCAGAAAAAGCTTAAAAATCTAAATGTACAAATTCAGCCTTAAAATGGTTTAGTGCAAATATGAAAATTAACAGCATCATTCTTAAGGTACTTAAATAAGCTTTAATAGAACTATAGTGCTTTGTTCCTATACATCTTTTCCCATCAACAGATTCAACAGCATGGAGGCATTTCTTGTTAAGAGTGGGGACAAACCCAGAACCTGGGAAGAAACAGCATAAAGTCATTTGTTAAATCATTTATTTATATTTCATTTAAGTTTATTAAAGGGAGATCAGGTACTTATTAGTGGAGGAGCAAAATATGTATAAATTTACTCATTCTGGAGTGGATGGGCAAGGGGAAGGGGAGCGAGGGCTTAAGAAACACTGTCCCTTTTCCTGACATTCAGCACAGACAAATGCTGGTGGTGTAAGTTGTCCGCTGGGGACACAGACAGTCCCTGCTGCCAGCTGTGCGGTGCATTAGAAGGTCTCATCGTCGTTACAGTCAGCCGTCCAGTGCCCGAACATCTCACACGTGTCGCAGTAGGGACGCTCTTCTCTCCTGCTGCCGTGGTAGGCCGAGTGGGGTGTCTCCTCCAGCATCTGTGCCTGGGTTGGACAATCTTCAGTGTCGTGAAGATCAAAGCAGCCGCAGATATCACAGAAGAGACGAGGTTTCTTCTTGGACAGGCTTTCCTCCTCACTGCAAGATAGCACCAGCACAAGTCAAGCAGGGTATTGCCTGCTGCCCTGCGCTGCCTGAGAACCTATCTTATAACCATCAAGGCCAAGGAAGCATCATGGTGGTTGCATCAACAACAAAGAAAACTTCAGACCTCCTTAAAACCAAAACCCCTTCTAAACATCTTCTGACATCTCAACTACCTTACAGTGTCCCTGTAATCCCCTGTACTATAGTATTTAACAAACTGCTCTGTATAAATATTTGCACAAACACTGATATAATTTTTAAAAGAAACATCTGATGTAGTTTCTCTATTCCCGTGAAAGCAGAGATCCGAAGTCACAATATATCAGCAGGTCTTAGTTCTGTTCCTCTGGACTGGATGTCACACCCCAATGCAGCTACTGGCCTCTTGAGAGCAAAGACAACTCTACATAACTTGGAAAGGGCCAGACTCGACCAAGTCTAACACCACATATGATACATCAGTGTTTGTGATCTGTAACAAGAGGATCATTTTGCACTAGCAGATACGCCACAGTAATGGAGGGCTAAATACAAGAGAAAGCTGCATTTTTCCTTCCAACAGCTGAACCCAGGCTGGTGCATTGTGCAGATGATAACTGACTGCTGCTGTCAGTTCCCCAAACACAAGACAAGGTTTCCTGTAGGATTTATACCTGTCATAGTTATTTATCTCCTCTTCATTGCCGTTGAGGGCTGCTTCACACATTCGTTGTATTTTCAAGTTCAATTCTTCATTTCTCCTTTGCAGATCCACTATCACGGAGTTGAGAAAATCAATCTGTGATCATCAATAACAAGTACAATCAGCAGGGTGAGGACTGCACTCCAGAGAAGGCAAGCAACAAAGGAATAACTTTCCAACTGACATGTGCAGATCTGCATGAACACTTAGCACTGGATCTCTGTTTAGAGCAACCAGGGTCATAGAAAACATAGAAAGGAGCTTCCCAAAGGGCTTCTAAGATCTTTGGTGTGACTTTTGGCCAGGGAACTGGTAGTTCTGCCCAGCCAACATACCTGAGACATTGGTGGGTCTCAGCTCACCATCAATAGATTGAGTTCTTTTTCTAATATGACATTTTGAATGGAAATCACATTAGGTGACTGATTCTAACAGTGTGGCTGCTGCTCTGAGCCTGCAGTGCTGGTGGATACTCTCAGAGCTACGCTGCAGGAGCAGTGGGACAGCAAAGCTAGAGCCACCAAGATCTGCAGGCCAGCACTGTAGCACCACTGCTGAACGTCATCACATAATGTCTGGATAAAACAAAAGAAGGCAAGAAGTGGGACAAACCTCGTGCTGATTTGAAGGAAGGGTTGTCAGCAGCAAGTGAATTCAAGGAGGTAGAGAAACAGAAGAAGATTGGTGATTAGCGTATGTTAAATACAGTACTTTTATCTCTGTACAGTCTAGAAAAGACATTTTCTAATCAGTTCAGTGATCTAAGGAGATTTGTAACGTGCAGAAGGCGTTTCTATTCTAACCACGTCTCCTAAGCATTTGTCACATACCACCAGTCACATGGCAGAGCTTCCCATGTCTATTATTATAACCATACTTTCTGAAGTATGCTTTTCCTACTACCAAGTACATGCTGACTGACCAACTTGCCCCACTGCTGCTGAGTAAAGTTCTGCAGTTAAGAAGCAGCAAATATCTGCAACTGCAGAAGCAGCATAGGAGTTCAGGAAGCCCATTTCTCCAAAATGGCAAGCACCACAGATTCATGTGGGTCACACCTTATTGCTTACTTGCATCCAAAGAACCCTCCATAGGAACACCAAGGAGCAGTCTGAATGTGCTCTGCTGGGCTGTACCTCACCAAGTGGCTATAGGATCAACCCTTGCCACCTTTGCTTTCCTTCCTGCCTGATTCCTTCTGCTCCAATAACCTGAATGACTTCTCCAAGGACACTTATCACTTTGTTCCTATTATTTTCTGCCATTAACATTTCCCTTCAGAAGCTTTGTCTTGTTTACAAGACAAGTTTGCCTGTTATCATTCTGATGTACAAAATCTATTTAGGAACTGTCTTTGGAAAAGTATTTCTCTCTGCCCACAGACAGCACATTGGTTTTGTGTGCTAATGTTTCAGATCAAATACCTGCTTCTCTTTTGCAATGTCATCTTGAAGTAGATTAGCAGCAGTGTCACCTTTAAAGAAAAAACAAACAAAAACCCAAAATGAGGTGTAAGCATCCAGTAATCTGAATTATAAAACACACAATAGCACAGTCTGAGACTGCAGCAATAGTCTCTGGTCTCCAGAACATTTTATTCTTGCTGCTTTCTGATAACTCTATGCAAGCTTTGGTCAGGATGACTTCTTTAGGACATGTTTTTGAACACTGCATTACAGAACCTTATTCAATACTGCACATTACATATTAAACCACAACAGGTGTACGTATGGGTGATGGCCAACGCTGGCAGAAGGGCAAAGGACACTCCTCTGTTGAGAGAGGAGGCTGCAGTGGTAGGAAGCTTAAGAAGCTCAGCATAAGGTAAGCAAGAATATCTGAAGCGTGGGATTCCCAACCCTGTGCTAAGGGTGGGTTTGTTATGGTGCCTGCCTGTTGCTTTGCAGCTACAGCAAGATAAAACAAAACCACTCTGAGAGAAGCTTTTGTGCAGACAAAATTTTATAGCTTATGCACATTTCACTTCAGGTCAAACTGCCTCCAGCCTGGTGTCAATGAGGTTAACTGATGATGACAGCAGCTGTCACATTTTGCAGCCGGTCAGATTTCCTTCCTTCCTTCATGTCTAATGTGTGTCCTGCATCAGGGAACTCACATTTCTCAGGAGGTGTAGTTTGTTACATCTCCTTCTAACCATCCACTTAAGAGCTGCAAAATTTGACGAGGTTAAATCTGAAGGCACAGCCAGCAGAGAGGCTCCCTCCCTTCCCCTCTCTCTCTTTTACCTGGGGAGCTAGTTAAAGGCTGTTCGTTGTTTTGCTTGAGTTTTTGCTCCAAGTTCTTCACCTTTTCCTCAAGTTTCAATTTATCGGACTCCAGCGACTTAACCACTGACTGCAAGGTTTTTGCAGAAGCATTTTCTCCACGGAGCACTGTGATCTGTAACAATTATTGGAGAATGCTTAGCCTTCCAGAGTAAAATCAGATCACCATGGCAACACCCTTAGTGGCAAGGGCTAAACAGCCACTAAAAATACAAGCTAGAAGTCACTCAAGTAGGCACAGACATCTAAAGATTTAGTTCCAACTATGCTAAATAAAGAAAAAGAATTAACCAACTCTTCCATCAGGAAGCATACCAAGCCATGTGCTTCTAGCTATAACTTCATCCAAAAAGAACAATCATCCCACTGTGCTGCATTTACCTCATTTCTGAGCTTTTCCAGTTCTTCATCTTTTTGTGTGATCAAGGCACTAGTAACATTGATGGATTTTTGTAAAGATGCTTTCTCATCATCAATTTCTTTTTTTAACGTTGATTCTCTAAAAGAAAACCAAATATCAAAAGTCGCCTAAAGAATATGTTATTGGAGTCACCTAAGCAAGATTAATTTTATTTCAAGCATGAAGCCTACTGTCAGACGTGGTTCTTAAAAAAAAACAAATTTCAGTTCTGTACTTGACAAGGATTTTATATCATGAATAAAACATTTCAGATGTTACAACAGTGGAAACAAAGCAAAAAATGTTACCTAGGTGGAACATGCCAGAATCTGTATAGCATTGTATCCATTTGAATTTAAAGGAGCAAGTTAATAGACTGGGGAGATACAGGATAAACAAACACATTGCACAAATGTTCCACAAAAGCTAACTCCAGAGTTTTGTTACTTCTTGAAAATTACTAACAAGCAACAAAACACACATGCAAAGCTCATTGTACAAGTTGTCATGCAAAGCACTGGTGATGCTGGAAATATCAGCTGGTGCTCACTAATTTCAGTGACATCATTATTTCCTGAAACACATACTTGGAGTTTTTGGGCCTTTACTAACTACTGCTTCAGCATAAACCCATGTGGGATTTATGGAAGAAGAGTTAAAAAGCAATCCTCCAGGGCAGGCACAAACCCTTTCTGTGTGCTGCTTTTGCCCGCTTATCCCAGCCTTTTTAGCTGATCTAGTAAGAGAGACAACTGCCTACAAACCTGCCCTGACACTGATCTTAGGGCCTCACAGCTATGACATCCTCACACTGGTGCCAGTGAGTCCTCCTGATAGGTCACAGAGTAGACAGATGAGTCATTGTCCTCTGATGTGAGGATATTGTTACCCCACAATCTGGGTTTCCTTATCTAGGAGAGAAGCTGATGTTCCAGAGCCCCAGCAGTGCCCAAGCAGCTGGCTGTCAGCTCTCCCAGTTTCTGCCACTGTGTACAGTTTTCCATGCATTTCCAAACATTTTGTTTTAGATGATCATGGTCCCACTGTTACAGTGAACTGCTTCTGTTCTTACTAGTTGAGAGTGCTGAGGACAAACTAGGCTACCTGAACATGAACCCACTACCCAAACGCCATGGAGCAGCCAATATTTCAAAGATACCAAGTGACATAATGGTTTCATTGAACTGAACTACACTATATTTCCTAAGTTGTTTGGGGGATAGAGGGCAGAACACATCCTTGGGGAATTTGTTAGTTTCAAATAGAAAATTTTCATATCCACAGGGTCTACAGTTAGTGAGAGCCACGATACCCAGCCCATGAAATAGAGAATCTCACCCACTCAAGGTAAATAGGAAACTCAACAATGAGAGCACAATTAATACAATTCTTTCATTGTTAAGATTATACTTGGGAATGGAGACAGCAAGTGGAGAATCTGGGGTTTAGAAAAGCTGATGCAGCTACCAAATAAGAACCAAAAGCAGGTTTTGGCTTCAATATGGTTTTACAATGAGAGAATTAATATAAGCAGAAACACAACAAATTGCAGACCGCACGATCTTGCCTTCAAATATAAGTTATACCCTGCTAATAAAGCTCAACTTTACAGTTTATTTTTTGATAGACCCAGTTCAGCAAAGCACTAAAAGCATGGCAGCAGTCTCTGTTCCTCAGCAGGGTTACACACGTGCTCCAGCCTAACCCATGCTTTGAAAAACTTTGCTGAATTGGATCAAAAGCACAGAGTGGTGGTGTGGGAAAGAAACATGCCACCACATTTCCAGAGGTCCCCTCTCCAATCCACAGTAGCAAATCCAGCATTTGCTTAAGGCTGGGGAAATGGGAAAGTACATCTGGAAGCTGCTGCTTACAAGCTCTGCTGTACCTGAGACTTCACCTGGGCTTCCCTTTGCTGAAGGAGGGCAAATGGAAACTCCAGTGACTCATCTCATGTTCAAGAGCTTGTTATTTAGCCAGTGTTTCCACTTTCTGGTCAGATCTGCATCTCAGAGATCAAGACCAAACGTGCTCTTTGTACAAACATGGTTAACTTGCCATTTATTTGGCTTGGTTTCAGCCACCATGGCACTTGGGTGGTTGAAAAAGGCAAACAGTTTTTGAGCATAGAGGTACTATTTACAGACTCAAGATAGGAGTGTAGAATACTGTAACACAAGGGGAGAGGAACAAGAGAAGAAAAGAGGAGAGAAACAAGAGAGTAAAAAAGGTCCCTGTTCTGTTTTTTCCTTCCAGGACAGTGTCTCCAGGAACTGTGCTTTACAGCTCTTGAAATTGCTGGAACTGGAAAGCCTACAAATATAGTAAGGACATGTCACTACTTACGGATACGTAAGTGTGGATCACAGTTCACTTCCAGCATCAGTTGAGTCTGCCCCACTGATGCTCTGAGCTTCAGCAAATGTAAGAGAAGTAAATGTAAAGAGCATGTGTGGAATGTGGAGTGAGTACCTAGCGACAACTTGCAAGAAAAATCTTGTGGGAACTACTTTTTCAGGAGAAAAAAAGAAAAGAGGAAATTGATTAAATTGATTTGGTGAACTTTAACTTTTCCCCTGCCAGCTCAAAGCCAAAGTATTTGTGTGAAAGCAGAGACTAAAAGTCAACAATAGAAGTGATGTTGTAATTTCACATGCCACATTAAAAATTCACCTTCCTGAGCAGGTTAACCCATATTTTGAGCAGCGTGTGGAAGCTATGGGAGAGAGAGGCTTTTGTTTTGTTTTGACATGAAAAAAAAATTTCACCCAGATTCTTCCCTTACCACAAAAAGAAGAAATTCTAAGAATGAAGCAAATACCTTAAAGTGTTACTGGGCAAGCTTTAAAAATGCAAGATAACAAGAACCACGTTAGAAACATGGGAGTAGAAATGCAAAATACTGTCAGGAAGAACGAAATGTGCACCAAAGGGTTTCTTTCTTTTGGTAAAAAATATAAACTTTTTTTTCTTTATATATCTATATATATACATAGCTGAGTGTTTTACAAAACAAAAGCAAGACACCAAGGGACAAAGGCAGCCAAAATATGTACAACGACTTTACTTAAAAAAGAAAAAAAAAATTATTTATTGTAACGTGGATAGACTTTCTTGAGTCTTACCATTAAAGACACACAGATATAGCAAAGGAAGCAAGGGTAGGAAAGGGAAGAGAGAGGAGTGAGATGAGTATCGAGAAATAGCGCACGCTCAAAGACAGTAAGACAGTTAACAACCCACAATGGACCTCACGAGCTGAGGTAACACAGAACCCCCTTAGATTCACAACCATCCAGCTCCTGTCACTCCTAGCTGGACTATTTGATAGAGAGAGTTGCTGAACTAAAGGAAGAGAATTCCTGTGGGTGGCAGGAAGGTGAGAAAACTACTGCTTGGGGGTTGACCTAATTGAAAAAAAAAAGTCTCTTTTTCAGGGCCTGAGATTCTTGAGACAAAAGGAAGAAATCATTGCTCATCTCATCACAGAGTTCTGTGAAATCTGAGGAATTTAGAGAGACTCTTATTTAATTAGCTCTTTGCTCAGCCTAACCTTTTTTTGTTAGCAACTAGTATCATCTGCAGGCATACTTTGACTCCTAGTGGCCTGCTGTCCTGCTTCAGTGACTATTACTGTCACTTGTTTTATTCTTTCTATTGGAGTTTATTCAACACTGTTGAGGAATGTCATGAAGCCAGTCACAACCTTGGGCATCTCAGTGTAACTGACTGAAGGTCAAGGAATGTTAAACTGACTTTAATGGTTTTGTAATTATCTAGATTATTTCAGGCAGCTCATAGAGGAAGGAAAATCAGAGGCACACATCTTTCTTTTTATCATGCATTGAATAATTTGTCTTTTAAAATGTATGCTATGAAACACAACTGCTGGAAGACACTTTGGTCTCCACTCTCTTCCATTACTTAAATAACTTCCAGGAGTTCCACTATTTAAAATCCCCATTTTAAAATGTTAAATAACAGACTACAAACAGCGGTAAACTGTCAGTAGCATTGATATCCTCCTTTTCCCTCCCTTCCCCCCACATCTCTCCTGCTGGAGGTGACCCTCAGTTGGTGTAGCCATACTGAAGGATGTCAAATGGTCCACATCAGATGAAGGTTTCTCTCCATAAATTCTCTTTCACCTCAAGTAACTTATATTTATGCTATTCTTGAGTGATCCATTCTGTAAGGCTGGTTAAAGCTGGAGCTTCAGCTCTTCACTTGCCCCTCTGTACAATACCTGACCAAACTCCTACATTTCTCTGAGCAACCTCTTGCACCACAACCCATGTGCCTGTCGTCCTTTGGAAGAGTGAGAGATACAGCAAAGCATGATCCATCTCCCAAACAACAGATCCATAGGGAATGAAAAAGGGATACCAGTGCCTAATCCCAAGGAGCTAAGGATGTGCACAGATACTCGAGTGCCACTCACTGTTCTTTGTTCTGACCATTATAAATTCAGGAACTTAGCAGGGGTTGTTTGTTTGTCCTGGAACACACTTGGTGTCATGGAGAGTTGTCTCTTTTTGCAAGGATTTATGTAACTACTTCTGAAAAGCCCACACATTTTTCTGAAGACATCATGGCATTTTGCCAATCAGCCTTCCATATATATATATATATATATATATAGTAGAAGGCCAGTAAATTTTGTACTCAGGACCATTTACTGAAAAGCACAGTTTACAGATGGATGCCCCAGTCAGGACAAATCTCCTGGTTACTTCAGAACAGTGCTGAATGAACTGCAATAACCACTGCCACAACCAACTCGAGAGACCCAGATTATCAGAACAATCACTGAGTTCTGAGCAATCACTGTGGTTTTCCATTATTCCTCAAGACCTTGATGAGTCAGATCTGCATGATGCCTTTAAATCAGACTGAGGGACACTACAGAACAGACTAAAACCAAACACTAAACTGGTTACTGAAAACAAAAAGAATTGCTACAGCGCATGAGGTGCACAACTAGAAGGAAATGGTGAATGCCACTGCTCACACTAACACAGTTACATTTCCTGATTGCTTCAACTGAGGAAAATGTGGAAGATATCATCTATAATCCAATGTGTTTAACAGTCTCAACACTTCTAACTGGACACAACCAAAAAAAAAAATTCTTAGTGTTGGCTTGAAGTTTTCTGTGGGACTTTAAACACACATCAGAACAAACAACTTACCTCTTTTTCATCTCTAATAATTGGTTATTGAGTACTGATCTTTCCTCTTCCAGCTAAAACACAAGGACAAAAAAGACCGCAGTTAGTACACTACGGATTGTTTCCTTAATATCGGAGAATCATTACCATCATAAAATAAATGTGGGAGAAGCCACAGAGCCTAAATATCATTGAAGGCAACACACATAACCAGACATAAAATGTTCAGTGACCAAGACAATTAACTAGTGAGGGGTTACTGCTACTTTACATAATTATTTTCCCCTTCTGTGCACACGAGAAGAGGTCTAAGATTTGTATTTCCAGGTCCCATACACACACAAGAGAATCATAGACACTCTGGACACCTGGGTGTTAAGTTTATTGAGGAATTACTAGATTTGCTGCTGTTCTAACCTGGATAATGGTTATGCTGCTCTGTATTTGTTACTGTCTCATTATTTAGAGATTAATGATCCTGAAAGCTGTTGGCCTGGTGTCTGTTACCATATCCTGAGGCTGTAACTCAGCGGAGCCTCACCGCTGAAAATATTATTGCCACAGGTTCTTGGGGTCCACATGGAGAGGCACAGGTAGGTTCAGGAAACACAAACCAACCAACCACGATTTGCCTAACAACAAAACTGTAAAGCCCCACCCGCGAAGCACTGGGGTAACTGAACTTCTAATAAGGTTAAGAAATTCAGTATTTTTCAGGCCACTTAACCACTGTTCACCACCTCCTCCTTTCTTCTCACTCAAAAGCCAAAAGCAGTAATTACTGCCCTGCAGAACTGCTTATAGTAGCAACTACCTGTGCTGTGACTTGAAGGCAATCTCTGCATTTCTCAAGCTTTTGGGGTTCATTCCCAAGGTTAGCAGACATTTATTTATGATGGAAACCTCCGAGTCTCAGGAACAGCAGCAAATGGTCTCTTACTGACTNACAAGCTGCAATGAGAAGGAAGCTTGTCTGCCAGCCTCCAAGACTGGGGAAATAAATTGTCTCCTCCATATTCTTTGACATCTTACCTTCTCCTTACACATACTACAGTGCTATCAAGCCTTCCCAGTTTAAGATTAATTGGTATCATTTTGATAAGGTTTTTAATCAGACAACTTTATTGATATGAAAACCAGATACTAAAAGAGTGTAGACAGGTTTACATTAATAAGTCTTAAAGCAAATCAAATTGTCCCTCTCAAGGGAGGTGATGACTCTAAGACTGCAGAGCAGCCACAGCACTATGGGATACAGCCAAATTTTTCCTGCAGGCAAGTCAAGCCCAGCAATTTCATCTGCAGCAGAAAGTATGCCCCGTTTCTGAGAATTGTTGTCTTCTTCCTACACAGAGGCAGCCTCTCTGAACTCCTGACATCTGCACAGATTGATGGGGAAAATAAAAAAAACAAACCAAAAATTCTGAGAAATGTTTCACTTGCAAACTCCAATGAGCTGCATGCTACTGAGTTGCCTCTTCAGACCCGACTGACATCTGTTTTATATGGCCCCTCTCCTCCTCAGACTCACGTTGCAGTCTCTTCTCCAGCTGGTTTTTTGAACTGCTCTTCCTCTGCTAGCACCAGCATTTCTCTTGTGGTCACACTGTGCAGCACTAACCTGGCCATGTTCCACAATCAAACTGCTTTGTTTCACCCCAGGCTAGCTTAACTTCTGCTGCTCACAGTCCTGACTGCCACTTGCAATTAGAAAATCCTCATACTGATGTTATTCACCCTTTGGGCCCCACAGAGAGGCATGATGCTCACCACCTTTTCATCAGTTTCTTTTATAAAAAGGTTGTGGTGCCTGTTTAACTTGGAAAATCCTTCAACATTTGTGGAGTGCTCCAAGCCTGAGTAAAACCTGTGTTTCTTCTCCTTTTCAGATCCCTGGTTAGGAACAGTTCCCTATGGAGATATGAGTGACTTTTTTACAGACCAAGACAAGCAGATTCAAAAGTCAGAAAAGAGTAAAGAACAAGATGTTACAGAAATTGTGCAGCTTCTAAAAATCTGTTGCAGCTGCATGAGCTGAATGATCAAACCTTGATCATCTTTCTAGTAGAAGAGGACAAAGGACACCCCTTCTCTCATCTCATCAGCATTTCCCCAGGAACCTGCTCACTCTCTCATTACCCTCAGGGCAGACTTCTCACACACCTTTAATAAAAGATGGATCAGCTGAGTGAGTGTTTCCACACTTTTCCCAATGAAGCTGGAGGCTAAGGCTCCCAAAGTTTCACAACAAATCATTTGAAACTAGAAAAGTTCCCCTAGCTCAGTATTTATTTGACTGGGGATCTTTAACT
Organism: Psilopogon haemacephalus; assembly: GCA_013396835.1. NCBI lineage: Eukaryota > Metazoa > Chordata > Aves > Piciformes > Megalaimidae > Psilopogon > Psilopogon haemacephalus. The sequence continues at coordinate 127,799 of VWZI01020610.1, read as the reverse complement.
AATTACAAACAGCTAATTATTTATGGATCAATATAGAAAAGCACCCCTCAGCATCTTTAGTACAAGACACTTTAACCTTTAGCTGTCAGGATAAATCATTCATGAACAAGTATTCATTAATTTTGCAAAGTAGTGTCACAAGCAGCCACAGATTCCCTAACCCAATTGAGAAACACCAAAATTTACAGTTACCATAGTGACTGCTCAGAACCCTTACTACATCTTTGCTACCTTTCCTACTGCAGTTGGATAAACTCACACAGGCTGAAGTACTGCTGCATTCTGTGCTTCCCTCCCTGCTGTCCAATCTTTCAACATCCACTGTGTAAAACACAGCTCCAAGAGTGATCTTCCCGTGCTAAACCTCTTCATGGACACTTCTCAAAAATCTGATGGAACAATTCTTCAAAGCTCTCACTCACTACACACAGCCTGAAGCAAGGAAGCCCAAAGCATGCTGCAGCTTGGAGTCTGGACACGGTGTACATTCACCTGAGGGACAGCACAGTAGAAGTGGTGGTGGGGATCCCTGAGCCCGCGCTGGCCCAAGATGGAGCTGTCTGTGTGAGAATCCTAAAGGCTGGCTCTTTTTGCTGGTCAAACCAAGCAGAGTCAAGGGTGGAAAAAGGGCACTGTAAGTCTAGGCTGGGTAAGATCTAAAGTGAATGTGAAGGATGGTCAGTACTTTACAGTCTGCAGACAAGACAGGGAGTGCTTTTTAGGAGGAACCAGGAAATAAGACAGTTCTGGGTCTCATGCAGAGATGAATCTCCGATTCCACCAACAAGAACTGCACAATACTGAATGGAGAAGAGCTGCACTCAATTATGTGACACTCAGCAGGAAACCTGCATTTCAAATGACATCATTTTGCCTTTGTTCCTTTTGCCACCACAGAGCTCCCTGGAATACCAAATGCCTCTTGCAGCCTTTTCGGAGGCCGCGCAGTTCACTAGACCTAAAGACACCATGGCCCACATACTATGTTTAGGAAGTGAACAGATGGCATTCCCACATTTCCAAGATTCAGATTATACCTTCCTCCAGAAGAGGACATAATGCAGCACCCAGTGACTGAAGAAGGCAAACAGACTGTTTCTCCAAGCTCTAGCAAATCTTCCAGATCTTTGATCTTGGAGCTATCTACTCAGGGGCAGAAAGGCCACAGAGCAAGTGAACTGAGAATATTCCAATCTGCAGGATGACTAACCACAGGTTACAGCTGTCTATCCTGGCAATAAGAGAAGGATCCCTGCTGAAGGATCCACAGCAGGCAGGATGCTGACAGCAGGACTCCATCACGAGCTCTTCTGGAAACAACAGAGTCCACAGACTGAGGTTGCAGTGACCACTGCCAGCCTATGCCTTTGGGGCCAAGGGATTCCTTTCCCTTGAGAGCTTTCTGTATGGACACAAGCAGAAAGAAGTTACAACTCTTGCTGAAAATGCCAGGTTGCCTCAAAGATGCTGAAATAAATTAAGAAAACATGTGGGAGTGGTGAGCAGAGCTCCCACTGGCTGCTCAGGATGACAGCCTTCTCTTACCACACCACTACTCAGATGCAGCATGAGTCAGTGGTTGAGCCCACACGTCTGGGACTCTTGTTAATCATCTCCAAAGGCTCCTCAGGATGAAGCTGCTTGTGCATTACTCCTGTTAGCAGCCCAAAGGGTTCAGAAACTGGCCAGATCCCTAGTCATCCATCCTCAGGATTTCTGAACAGGACCCCTGGGAAAAAGTCAACTTCTTGGCTTTAGAACTATTACGCTTTGTTGCAGGATGAGAGAGATCTGTTCCAATGTCACTGGGAACAGGCACACCCCTCTTCTGCTCAAGTGCTATTTCAGAAAGGCAATACATAAATCTCAGTCTCCTACATTCTTGCTTTTGGACTGGACCTTCCAAAGATGCCTTCCCGGTGTGGCTGTTACCAGAGCTGCTCCACAAGAACTAACCCCACCACATTTCATGGCTGTAGATCTAATCTCTCTTTTGGAAAGTGCCAATGTTTTAAGCTGTGCAACTAAGCCCATACGTTAAGATTCCAACAACACACTGAAACATAACAGTAAAAATAAAACCACAAACTCCAGTCACTTCTCCTACAAAGCGCCACCAGAAAAACATCCAATATTGATTCTGGTCCTCCAGCAGCCAATACCTGGCTGCAGGGCTGCTCCTGGCCATGCACGGTATGAAGTTTAAGCAAAGCACACGTGCATAGCATTTTTAGAGACAGTTCAAGTAATCCTAAATAGCATTCTGAAAAACATGCTAAATGATCTTTATCTTTTTCAGTGGGAAGAAGCAGCAGGAATAAGGAGGATAATTAAGCAACTAGAGTTCCTTAGCGCTGAGTAGATGCAGGTTTCCAGAGTTGTATAACAAAATGACTGCCGACAGAAATAGCAAGTGGCTGTTAATACATTAGGCTCAAGTATGTTTAATTTATGCACATTCCCAAGCCTCCTAATATCCCTTGTGGGTTATGTAACCTTCTGCTATTCTGCTGCTCTAACCTCCCAGTGCAGGTGGCTTCCAAATTTATTGCCAAACACTCTCGGCACAACTCCTCTCTCAAGCACAAGCATGCAGCCCAACGTCAGCCTGGCATCAGCGGAAAGAGCGCGCTTCAGCGGCGCCTTCACCACGGATCAGAAACCGCGCGGCCACTCTACCTTCTGGTGACTTGTGACTTCCTCCCTGCTCCTGCCCAGCTCCTCGGCAAGTTTCACGTTCTCCTCTTGCAAAGCTGCGAGCTGCTGGGACTTCTGAGCTGCTGCCAGCTTCAGCGCTTCGCTGCGAGGACAGAGAGTGCATCGTTACCATAGGAACGAGAGAGGCAAGAAAAAACTGTGGGAGAGCTTCAGCTTCACAGCTTGGAAAAATACATCTAGGTCACGTGTCTGATGGGATCTATAAAAAAGGTGACATCTATACCGCAGAGGCACAGGGGCAGCATTAACCCCCAAGAGCCGCAGAGGCACAGAACTCCTTTTCCTTTCAGACTGGGAGTTCTGTGTATCTCTGATGGCTTGGAAACCCTTGGGCTTAGAAAAACAGAGTAGTGTATGACAAGAGTGTTGGCAAGGTTTATAGCCTGGACTTGCTGAGAAGTGAACTTTGAAGCCAAAGGTAAAACATGAGAAGTGGTTAAAAACAAGGGGAAAAAGAAGAAAAAAACAGAAAGAAAAAAAAGAGGGGAAAAAAACAAACGCTCTCTGTTCCACTTATTTAAATACTCAGATATTTCCTGCAAGGTCTGGCGCCCAAACATGCCAGAATGTGCAAGATCACAGGAGGCAAACCAGGAATGTATCTTATCTGTTCCATTATTTTAACAGAAAATGAGACAAAACAAAGGCTGAAGGAGAAGAAAGAAAGAAAGAAAAAAAAAGGATGGATTTACATGTTCCATTAGCCAAGGTTGCAATGAAATTTGTGTTGAAAATAAATTTACTTGAAGGAAACCACATTTTGCAATAGAATACTTGGCATCTCTGCCTGTAACACAAGTGACTAACAGAAGTTCTTAGATTGACAATGTCTTTCAAAAAACAAAAAAGCTTCATTTCACAAACCAGTGATTTTTATTACTGGGTTTTGTTTTCACCAAGAGGAGCCTCAGCACACCTGTGTGCCAGTATTACACAGTGAAACCCTGACTGGAATATTAAAAATACTTTTATGACTGTGGAAGGTGGAAGAATCCAAAATCAGAAACTTAGTCAAGCACTCTGAAATACAAGCACTCCGTGGTCTGTCATTAGGCGCATTTAAACAAAGAGAAGTCTCAATCACTTTCTGAATTCAGCACCTAATATGCCAAAGATTTTCCAACCATTTCTCCATGTCCGGTCTCACCTTGACCAGTTTCCAATTCAATCCACCTAGAGTGGATGAAACCAGCCAGCTCACACCACTGAACACTGCTTCAAATTCTCATGGTATGAACTGCTTGCTGAGACAGGAACATTCCTATTTTTAACAAGTGATTGTTTGCTGAACTGCAGCACCAACCTGTTCTCTTCTTTTTGCTTTCTGCATTGAAGTCCAGATTCAGGGCTCGGAAAATAAGCACACTAAACGCTGGGGTCAACTTGTGTGAAATGCTCCTTGGTGTTTAATGCCAAGGAACTTAATACTGACAGCTGGAAGTGCACCTGACAGTAAGCAGGACTAAATAAGCACACAAAGTGCAGCTGGTATAGCTGCTTTTCTTCACCTTAGTTTAACATGAAGGCTCTTTCACAAAGGACTCCAGTGGCCCTGTAACACCCTCCTGCCTCCAAAAGGTGCTCGCTGCTCTAGAGGCAGCAGCATGTCCCCACCTACAGCCATGGCTCCTGTGGCAGCATTTACTTCTGCTCCCCTTTGCCCCTTTGCAAAGGGCACTGCTTTCAAAGGGCTTCTCACTATCCATGGCACTGCTCATCAACAACTACTCGTTATCAAGCTAATTCCTTTAATGAAAACAAGGCAACGCACAAAACAACAGCCAGACAAGCTTCCACTTATCCATCATGTCTCCAATCGCTGATTAGAGACCACATTCAGCAATACTACCAATAAGATTAAGAAAAAAACCAAAAAGCCTCCCAGAAGGTGATCGGGATTCATGAGAACACCTTTCAGTGCTGAAGAATTTCAAGGAAGTATCTTCTATAAATAATTGCTGCTTGACAAATTGCAGTCTAATCTATTTTGTCTTCCCACAGCAGCAGAGCCTGCTAGCCCCTTGCTGTTGTACCATTACAGCAACCAGTTTGGAAATAATTATTTTGCTTTGGCATTTCCCATGAGCACTGAGGCAGGCAGGAACTGCTCATGGAACGAAACCTTGCCTTTCTCAGAGGAGGCTGCTGTCTATACAAGCAGGCAGGGGTTTAAAAGCAAGGAGCAAAACCTGTCAGTCATACAGAAACCCAGCATTAATTCTGTGTGCTGGTTTCCTTTGTGCCCTTGTCTTCACCCCAGAGCAGTGGTTAAGAACTGTCACAAAATGACTTACGGAACTAACAATAACAATAATTAGTCAAAGCTGCTCTTAGCTCTCAGTCCAGATTCCAGCTCTGAGTCAAGAAATTAATCTTCGATTGCAGGTGGGAACAGATTTAATGCATTATGTCTCTGACAGCTGGAGGAAGAGCAGCTAGTGCAGGGTAGCAGTAACTGGGATTTTATTCACAGTGGCACTACAAGCTTTGATACAGTGAGATTCTGAAGGACAAACTCCTTTATATCAGATGCTGTGCAGCTAATTTGTTTGTGCATGATGTTACACATCATTATGAGAGGTAATTTATGGTATGAAGTATCTCAAGAGAAAAGCAATTAACTCTAGGTTTACATACTACATACAGCATTTGTATTGTACAAGTTAGAAAGTATATGCATAGTGGAACAATGGGAATAAACTGGATAAAGCCATCAAAACAGAACTAGATTTTCTATAAAGAAAGCCACTTAAAAAACTACTTAACCCTCCAAGTGTACTTCTCATTAAAATCAAACAAAATTCCTTTTTAATAAAGCTTTTAACACAATCTAGTGCACTCAGGTGGCAGTACTTCTCACAACAAATGATTTCAAACAATGCTTGAGGTGAAGGATTCGCCCCAATACCCTTCAGCAATTCACAAGCAACATTCTGATTTCAAGTTTTATAAATGTCAGACTCATATTTAAATCTGCTATATCAGTGAGGACATTGGGGAGGTACTGAAAGACAACTGTCTGAAAGGTAAAAATAACTACAAAGGAATAGTTTAAGTGAAATACTTACAATTCTTTTCTAAGCTCTTCCACTTTCTTGTTCTCCAGATTTAGAAGCTCTTTCGATTTATTAAGTTCCTCTTCATTTTTTAGGTTGTTTTGTTTAAGCATGTCCAGCTTAAAGAGAAAACAAAGCCCTCATTAAACTAATGAAACAATTCAGCTCTTAGGTGTAGTACTGAGAAAATATATGCAACAAAGTGGGGGCCTGAGTTGAGCTGTTCCACTTTTTCATCCTCGGTCCTTAAATTAGTTCAGTCTGTTTGCAGTGAAAATAATTTGTCTAACAACAACCGAAAAAAACCCCCAAAGAATCTTATGAGACTTTCTGCATTTTGGCAGCACAGAGAATTCAAAGTGGACAGAAGAGCGTATTCAGTAATCCATGTATTCCCAGATGGAAAAGGTAAAGCTCCAAAACACCTCCACTTGAGATCCTCTGAGACTCAAAGCATGTTTCTATTTAAATTCACATTCATTAAAAACGTATGATCATCTGTTCCTTTATTCCTCTAAGATAACTGCTAAAAAGTTCTGCTTTTCCATACCTTAAATTCTGAGAAACAGTAGGCTGAGTGTTGTGCTTGCAGCCCTAAGAAATTAATTCCTTCCAGAGATTCCGTGGCATGGGACAAATTGCTGTATATCCCTTTACTAGAGCTTGCATCTTTCCACGTAAACACCACAGGCTTGTGAATCTTATTTGTTGGTGTTCGGCAACACATTACATTACATTACATAACAGATAATCTTCAGCTGTTCATTCTTGTGGCTTTACAGGACCCTGTGGATTATTTTTTTTCTAATCCAGAAAGTGAATCCCTGCCACTGTTAATGTCACCACTTCTAATTCTCCAGTTATCAGCGCTTGATGGCAATCACTCCTGCTGCAGCACAGGCTGTGCCTTTTGGGTTAGCTCAGCTGTTCACTACTCAGTATTGCAAGAGCTGCAAAAGGTGAAAGAGCCATCAAAGGATGCTCAAAATCTGCAGGGAATGCACCGGCTCAATGTTAGACTAGACAAAAAGAGCATGGAAGAGATGAGTGAGGACATTCTTCCCTTCTTTGAATGCTGAAGTGTGACAAACTGTTGGAAGGACATACAGTGAACAGGGGCCCCTAGAGGAACTGCTGTACATGTTGGACTGTGAAGTTCTTTGGGACCACTGTGCTCATGTATCTATATGGTGCACAGCTCAGCAGATTTTGCACCTTGTCAGACCACAATTTCATTAACAGAAAAGTGGACAAAAGAAGAAACTGTAAGATTACACATTAGGATGTGCAGAGCAAGGAGTGCATGCCAGATGAGAACTGGAGCACTGCTACTCAGAGCAGAGAGTGTGAAGTTGCACCCCAAGCTCACAACCAGAGATCTGATGCATGTGTTAACATCTAAGCAACCAACCAAAGCTATGCAGCAAAGACTGATTAAGGCTCAAGTCAAACCCATGTTTATCAAGTCTGTAATGTACAAAGCCTGCTGCAGCCTCCAGAACTCTGACTTTTTTTTTTTTGCTGTTGCAGCACCAAAAAATAAGGGGCACAGCTACACATGCTGTATACTATTTGAAACCACACAGAAGCCAAAAAAACCCCATGGGTTATATGGCTATATAAAGCACTCAGTTTTCCACCAAGGTGCACTCCTCACAAGCCAATCAAGCCAGTATTGTGGTAGGAAAATGACCAAATCCCCTTGCTGTGTAAGTCAAGAGTTGTTCCTTACACACTAGGCAAAGCTCTTCATATAAAAGCATTTAAATGTAATTACTTCATTCTGCAGCTTCTCGTTTGCCTGTCTAGAGTTCTCCAAGGAGGCCAAAGTTTCAATCTTTTCTTTGTGGATGGCATCCTTCTCTTTGGTCCCCTTCTCCACAGCTTGGAAAACATCTTCTGCCGTTTTGGCAGCCTGTATATAAAGGAGGGTGGGGAAAAAAAAAAAAAAAAAAAAAGGAAAAAGAACAGTCTTACCAAAAGGATCTCTGAAAGAAGATGAACCACCACAATACTTTATGCACAGCTCCACGCTTAGCCAGCTGCTTTCCAATTAAATATAGATTTGGGCTTGGACTAAATCCCTTCCCCTCAGGTCTCTTCCAATCCCTATCATTCTGTGACTTAATTGAGAATTATTTGCCATTTAGAAGCTGCATAAAGTATAAAACTAAAAGGACATAGGAAGATCCAGTTCCATGCAGAAACAGATCATAACCCCATGCTTGTGCCATCACCAAGGAAGCTCATTTTTCCTTTAGTTCCTGGATTGCTGATTGCCACCACTGTGGTTGCTCTTAGACTTCTAGCCACCTTAGAAATTAGTAGTTCAGCAGATATTCACTTCCAACAGGCTGCTCTATCTTCAGAAAATTATCTTATAAAATTATATTAAAAAAAAGAAAAATAACTACAAATTGAATAGGAAATAAAGCCAATTATTGTATTATTTCAGTGTTGTTCATTATGCTCTCATAAAAAAAAAATACTTCACAAGCACATTAAAATTCCCAGGTAGGCACAGCACAGTCCTACAGGATCTTGATTCCAGTTTGTATTTGGAGTGAATTTATGGGCCTCAAGCCACACTGAAATTCAAAGTACTTTACAGAATTTGTTGGTGGTGAATATAAAATACTTCTGTGAATAAAAAGAACAGCAGAATTGTCAATTACTTTAATAGAGTAAAACTCCTGTAATTAAATTTAAACTGTTTTCTTCCACTGCTTTTTATCCAATCACATTTACAGGAGCAGTGGGTTGTTTTCTTTTTTTTTTTTTAGTAACTCACATTTGTAGTTTGCTGTAATTTAACATAAAACTGCACAAAGCCTCATCTATTACTGCTCTAGCTTTTAAGCTGCAGAGTACCTCAGCAAAAAGGATCTGCTCGGTTTCTCCTACCAGATTCAAGAAGCAAAATTCCTTTTATTCACAGTTTAAGTTGTTTGCAGCATTCAGTGGCAATGTTGGCTTTTAGATGTAGAAGTCACAGGTGGAGAGAGGTTGTGACTCCAGCCCACTTACACTGAGCTGAAGTGCTAACTGCGCAGAGAAGTGCAGAGAGGAAACCATTGGTTAGTGCTCAGGATTAGTATAACTGAACTGGATTCTTTACCTATGGGTTTCAATACCTCATTCTCCTGTGCTACCGTTTGGGCCTGGAGAGTCTCAAATTCTTTTAGTTTCAAAACCAGACTGTTCATCTCCTCCTGCAGCATCTGATTTTTGCCCTGAGAGACCAGCAATCTGCCTGAGAGGTCACTATTACTTTGTTCTAAAAGTGCTACTTCTTGGTGCAGTTTATTACAATCCTTGGAGAACTTCTCCTTTTCTTTTAATGCTTCTTCCTTAACGATGACCAGACTCTTTTGTTCAGCAAGCAGGCTGTCATTTTCCTGAAGTAACTTTATTCTCTCCTTCTCTGTCACCTCTAGCCTCTCAGAGACAGAGCTGTGCAAGTCCTGCAGCTCTGCATTTGATTTAGCCAAGGAAGCAAAGTCACTCTTCAGTCGTTCCATACTGGAAGCAAGCTGCTCTGTTTCTGCACGGAGGGTTTCTTTTTCTTTAACTGCTTCCAAAAGTTTAGCTTCAGATTTTTCCTTCTCCTGAACACAAGTTTCTTTCTCAGTCAGAAATTCTTTATTTTTCTGTCTCAGATCTTCTGCCTCCCTCTCCAATGAGCTGATGCTGCTTTGAAGTTCCATACGTTCCAAGAAAAATGATTCCTTGTCCAGTTTTCTAGCTTCCTTTTCCATGGCTAAGTTTTCTTTCATAATCTCAACCTCTCCATTTAATTTCTGACACTTGTCTTGCAATTCCATCTTCTCTGTGGACAGTGTTTCCCTTTCAGAGGAACAGGTCTTCAATGAAGACGACAGGACCTGCTCAGCATGTGATGCAGCAGCCAGTTCATTCTCTAATGTTTTCTTGGCATCCTGGGCCTCTTCCAGAAGAGCTGAAAGGTCACATTTACAGGCCATTAGTTCTTGATTTTCTAGAGTCTTCTTACTAAGCTCCTCCTTGAGGGCTTTAATGGAATCCTGGAGCATGGTATTCTCTTGGGCCAGAACTCTCTTGGCTGAGATGTTCAGTTCATGTTCTCTCTTGATATTAGAAATTTCATTTGCAGTAGACTTGTTTTCCTCAAGAAGCTCTATGTACTTGTTCTCCAGTTCCTTCTTCTCTTGGAGAAGGGATTCATTGTGCTTTTCAAATTGCCACAACTTCTGAAAACCAGATTCCTTTTCTAAGCTCAGCTCATTTATTTTCTCAGTGAATACTCTCTCAGCAAGTACAGCATCTGTTGTGGCCTTAGCAAGCTTTTCAGTTATTGCCTTATTTTCCTTTAAAAGTTCATCCCTTTCAGCCAAAAGCCTTTGTTCTGATGAAGAGAGTGCCTCTTTCTCTTGAAGTAACTGAACACATTCAGAACTGGATCTGTCTCTTGAGGCTTTAACTTCTTCAAGATGATGAGAGAGACTAGTGAGGGAATCCTTCAGCTCCATGTTGTCTTTCATTACTTTTTCAAGTTCTTTGTGTTCAGTCTCCAGTTCTGTTTGCATCTCTTCTGTTCTCACTTTTAATGCTTGGTTTTCACTAACTGTATAGTCTAAACTGCCACGCAGCTCTTTTGTGCTCTTAAGGAGCATCTCTTTCTCAGACTGCAGGCTCTGACTTGCCTGCAGCAGAGTGTTCACTTCATTTTTCAAAGCTGTATGTTTATTGTTAAGATCTGAGTAGTTCCCTAGGGCTGAGTCTCTCTCTGCAGTCAGAGTTGTCACTTCTCTGGACAGGGCCTCACAAGAACTTTCCAGTTTCTGAATAACATCATCTTTGTCTTTAATGACTGCATCTTTCTCTTCCAAAAGTTTCTTCTGGTAATTCTCCAGTTCTTCCAATTCCTTCATATGTTTCTGGTACAGCACATCCATAGCATCTTTGCTGGCCTGAAGTTCTTTCAGCTGTTGAAGCAAGGTTGACTCTGCAGACCGGAGAGAATCATTTTCTTGAGTTACCTTCTTGAAGTCTGCTTGTGCTGCCTCTAGTTCAGAGAGCAATTTGCTTTTCTCAGAAATTAGTGCTACCTTTTCTGTGCTTTCCTGCTGGCTCCGGGCCTCAGCTTCTTCCTTCTGCTTTAGGACTTTTTTATTTTCTGAATTAAGTTCTTCATTTACTGTCTGAAGTTGTTCTTGTTCTTGTTGCATCAATGAAATCTTTGATTCCAGTTCTAGATGTTTTGACAACAAGGAACCTCTCTCTAATTTTAAAGTATTCCCCTCCTGTGCCAAAGTCTCTTTTTCTGACATCAAACCCCTCATCTGGTCTGACATTAGTTCAATTTCTTTTCTGGCTGATGCTAATACAGAGCTTAAGGACTAAAGAAATAAAGTCAGGGAGAAGGGAAAACAAAAAAATGAAGTCAAGCAGACAAATGAGAAATGTGGTTTAAGGGCAAACAGAGCTACTGCAATTTGAAATTTTAAAAATGTGTATGAACTGACACACACAGTCCCTGTCTGAATTCAAGTGCTGACAGCCACCCCTGGTATTTCATTATCAAACACCCACCATGCCTAAGAAAACTCTTCAGTGGTTAACTAAATAACAAAAAATACCCTCAAACTGGTTGGAGGGTTGATCTGTACAAGAATTCATCTTGTTTTTCAAGCTCCTCTCAATGAATTTGCTGAATCTAAATTACTCCGAAAGAAAAGCCACAGAATGATTTCATGAGAGTTACAAGAGTTACATTAGATATTGACTTCCAATTCTCAAATTCAACTTCTATGGGCAACTCTCCACATGACTCTGTCCAAAATATATTGTCACAACCCATTTAATTAAAAACACCACACCAGTGGTGTATTTAGTTGATGCGTGTGTCAATTTATACACTAAGTACTTTGCTAAAGCATAAAACAAACATTATGGCAAATAACTAATGAGGGATGAAAGCAAGCAGTAATGTCCGAGGAACAGAAAGGAAAAAGAAAAATCACTAAAATTGAGATACATACTAGCTGCATGTAGCATGGGCTCATACTACAGAACAGAAATACAGGTGTGTAATATCTTCAAATTAAATACTGCACAACATTTTAAAATGGAAGAATTTCAAAAGCAATTTGGCTCCAACTGATTGTGCTGAGCCTGATATCTGTGAACACAAAATGTGAACTTAGAAGAACCATGTTTCAGGGATTCTTGTGTAATCTAGAAAAGACAATCAGTTAGTTGTGTATACTTCTCCCTAACCAAGAGCAATCTATACGGAAAAGCTCAAAAAGGAAAGAAACATTGCAAAAATCTTTCTGTGAAATGGTGAAGCCAAGGAAAAAAAACCACTGAAACAGAAAGATTTAAACTTTAAATTACTTGCAGAGTAACAAAGTATACATACTCGGGCCTCTTCTGCTTGCTTTTTCAGCTCCTCAGCCTGTGTTTCTAACTCATTGTTCTTCTTCTGTGCAATTTTCAGTGCCTCTTCTGCATCTAGCAAGTTCTGCTTAAACCCTTTGATATCTGCATCGTGTTTAGTGATCATCTCAGAAGTTTCTTTTTCATACTTTGCCTGGAGATCCTTATACTCATTTTGGGTAGTCTCAATTTGCTTTTTCTGACAGAAGACAAAACAATTGGAATAAAGTTAGAGAAGCAGTGGTACAATATTCTGCACAAACGTAGCTAGTGATTTTTAAAGTTCCTCTTACCATGTCTGATAGTTGATCCTGCATATTTTTTAGTTCTGCTTGGTGAATCTTGAGAGTTTCTTGCTGACTCTGCTCAGCTTTCTGTGTTGTCTGCTCCACATTTTTCTGAAGCTGAACAGCCTTTTCATTTGCTTTTGTAAGCTCAAGTTGTATTTGCTCCAACTGCCTAAAAAGACCAAATAAAAGAACATTACTTTTTGCTGACAGCACAACAAGCACAGAGATAAAAGACTGAAATTATGCTGAAGTTTGTATTCTGTCCGAGCACTTAAAAAGAGATTTAATTATTTAACATATAGAATAAGTTCTGCTAGATTAGATACACCCAAGTGAGCTCGACCACTTGCTTATGTGCAGGGCAACACAGCTGGCAGTTACTTTGGCCCCAGACCAGGGTGTTGTAAAGAACAACTATTAGAGATAGAATTTTTATTTGAAGCAAGACACATTCTCTCTTGCTAGACAAAAATGTGACCCACACCTTTCATATATCAGAATAAACCAGGTTTACCAGGTAGTCAAAGAATTCTGAAGAACAACCACAGAGGAGTCTAGTTGATTATAAAGTGGTTTCCTCTGGGCAGGGAGAAGCATGTTACGTAAGAACTTTAAAATGCTTAAATGATAGATCCTCTTCATATCACTCAGAGGAGACCTTGGATTAATTTAGTTTGATAGAATAAGTTCACTTGTCAAATCAATGTGACACCTGGGAACACCTTGTTCAGATATTTACAAAAAAGAGAAACTGAGCAGCTGAGAGTAAAGAATGAATGTGACAACGTTCTGAGACTGATGGAATACCTCTCTTTTAACCGCAGCTCATCATTCATTTTTGTAAGCTGGGCAGAGCTGTCTCCTGAAGACTTCATGATCTCTGCTATATCATTTTCAAGTTTGGCTTTAGCTTCTATCAGTTGCTGCTCTCTCTCTTCTCGCTCCTTCAGTTTCTTCTCCATCACTGAGCAAAAAAAAAACAACAAAAAGGTTATCAATCTAGTAAATTTCAGAGAAAGGGTATGCACAGACCAGTTAGAAGAGGGAGAATAACTATAAGCAGAGCAATATTGATGCCAGAGCTTGCAAATTATCCCTTTAGAATTAAAAATTACAATTGTCTGACTTTTGAACTGTTACCTGTAACAGAGGATCAAGAACTCTTGAGAAACAGTAAAAAAGCAACTAGTCAAGAAATCTTTTTTTCAGATGCAAGTCACTTAACTTTAGGTCATTAGAAGCTGATCCAAGTTTTGCCCATACCAGAGGGCAATTAAGCAATACAGTAGGAGAGGTATGCACATCTTGCAGGTGAGAGAATTCACCAGGCAGTTAGTAGAGCAGCAGAAGACAATGCGAGCAATAAAGCTACAGTGAAAAAATTACTCAGTCCAAGGCAGGCAAGAGCAGCCCTTGGGATGACTTCTACAGTCCCCAAAATGCCTTGAAAGGTTTGCTTCCAGGGTACAGAATCATTCTTAAATTCGTTTGACATTGGTTTCAAACAGGGATGTAGAACGAGAAAGAAGCAGCAAGGCTCCCTCCTGTCAACCAGACTAATGTACAGGTTTTTTTAATGTCCTTAAAAAACCTCACCTCTATTTTGGGACAAGGCTTCTGTTAATTAATCAACTTATGTCTGTAATGCTTCGGTTTGGTCCCCGAGCCTTTGCCTGGTGTCTGACCACCACCACAGGAGGACTTTGTTACAATGTCAAAAAATAATTTAGCTGTTGACCTGGAATACATTGAACCAGGAGATCTTCTGCCTTATTGCACTATTTCCTTAACATCATGGTCACCTTGCTGGGTCACTGTACAGAGCGCCACAAAAGCCACTTTCTGCCCAAAGCAAAGGCAGAAGGCAAAACCTATCTTTGAAATTATTAGGTGGTACAATGTGGCGAGCTGAGCAGGGGTGAAAGAAAGCACAAAGCTGAGGAATTTGTCAAAGCATTCCAGTTTATTACTTCCTTACCAGTCAAACTAGACTTCAGCTGTTCCAGTTCTGAGGACATGAGTGCAAACTGCTCTTCTTTTTGGTTTAGTTTTTTTACTGTTTCTATGCAAGTAAAATTTTGAAAACAAAAGTTAGTAACTACTCAGATGCAGAGATTTTCACCTGCTTACGAGGTACATGTAGTAAACAAGAGAGGTTGCAATCATTCTGTCCTCCCCATAGCTGCTGAAACTGCTGTAACACCAGGTGTAAATTTGAAAGTATTTGCCAAACCTCCTTTATTTTACAGTATTTGTTTCCTGCGGCTTTTTAGTGCTTTGATTAGTTTAAGAGCAGACATACCTTGCATAGATTGCTGAACATTTTCTGCTTCATCAGCTGCACTAGTAAACTTTTCTTTCTGAAAAATGGATAAAAACCCAAGATAAGGTTTGGCAATGGCAGTATAATGCAACCACTGCACTTACGTAAGGTATTTTTCAAGTACAAGATAGAATAGTTTCACTCCTATCATAAACAGATCTGAAGGTTTTGAATTATAGTTTTGTATAGATGTACTCAGCAACATAAAGCAAGATTCTCCCTTGCCTTGGTTTCAGGTAAGACTGTAAACAGTCAAGATAATTTTTCTGTAGCAAAAGAACTGCAGCCAGAGTTCAGTGTAGCAGATACAATTTCTGGGTCTCAGTGCAAGGAGCTATGCATGGTGATCAGAGGCTGCAAAGTGGACATCAGCAACTCTGTGGTCAGCCTCAAACTAGTGTTATCTAGCTCTACCAGCAGGAAGAGATACTAGACAGTGAAGAAGAGGGAGGATATCGAGGAAGACAGAAATTAGACTCCTCCACCAACTTAAATTATTTACTATAGCCATAGAAAGATCTTATGATGTAAATCCTAAAAGCATCTTTTTGTTACTAACTTGAGTGTAGTTTCCCAGGAAAATCCCACCCAGCTACGGAGTAAGAAATGAGATGACAAACATCTTCAGAAGAAGTATATATTCAGCATTAACCCCTACAATGGTTATAATAAAGGGCCATGTGTTCCTTAATCAATAGTCTAAACTATATGCTGTTTTTGATTTGCTTTCAAATTTCATACGAAATCCATAAACAGGAGTTCTACTGAAACAAAGCACCTGATAAAATGCTCTTTTCATTCTGAGCCAGATTCCATCAGTCACAAACCCTTGTCTTCCTTTCACGAGTAAAACAGCTTTGAAAGACTTTGCTCAGAGCACATTCACCAATTTCAATTACACTCTCACCAGGAAAATCAAAATCCAAAGGATAAAGGCAAAATCTGTGGGTATTACTCACCAAAACTTGAAGTTCCTTTTCCAAAGAATCTTTAACTTGATTTACTGCACTCAAGTTTTTCTCAAGGTCAAGAAGCTTTTGCTCTTTGCCCTGCAGTTCTTTGGCCAGATTACTAGCCTAATGAAGGTGATGGAATGGAGTAAAATAAAATTACAAACATGAATGACAAAATAGGAAAAATAAAAGTTGAATCTGAAAGAAAGAACTAGAATATTAAAATCACTGTAAGATGAAAAACTAAAGGAAAAAAACTGAAGAAAATAAAACATGATGTGTTAACTGAGTGAAGCTGATTTCCACTGATGACTACATACATCACAGTGCTAATTAAATCTTGGAATATATTTGAAATAATTAAGATTTATTTCTCTTGGAATGGATGGTGAAAATGTTATTTTATGGCAGACATTTTTGAGAAAATATTATTTAATGGCAGTTATTTTTTGAGAAAGTTCAAAACTTCCAAAGTTATAGCATCAGCTTAATTAGGAGTTTGGGTTCTTTATTGTTTTATTTTTTTTTTTACTGGGTAATTTAGCATTTATTTTTCCATTGGCAATTCAGATCAATACACACACAGGGGTGATAGTTTTGAAAAGGCTCTGTACTACACCCAGAGGTAGTGCAGAAACACAGTGTGACTTCCAGAACAGAATTAAACTTCTGTCATTATCTTGGAACCATCTGAGAAGGGTTTAGGAAAGCCATCTCCAGTTATTTTCCCACTACTCTTAAAATTTGAAGTCTAGCTTGTCAAGCATACACTAAGGATGTGGACAAACCCCTAAAATTAAATGATGACCTTAGCAGCTTTTATTTCTAGCTGCAGTGATAGAACAACTTTCACATACTGAATGCCATGCTTCTAACTTTAAAGAGACATCTGACCCAAAATCAAGTAAGATCAATCACACTGCAATCTGAGCTTCAGGAGTGCTGTGAAACAGAACCTAACACCACCACTGCATATCCCTCTCTCAAAATCCCACCAGATTCTTTCTGCTTTAACAATCTCTTCTATCATCTTGTTTGAGGAGAGCAGTGAGAGTACAAACAAAACATTTCCTCACTGAGCCCCAAGTTACCTTTTATCTGAAAACTTCTACTGACCAAAGGGGAAAAATTCCTATCTTAAGACACATGGATTCTTCTCCCAAATAATCCAACTAACTTTTCCTCAACACAAAGATTTCAGCAGGGATATGCTCAAGGAAATGCACTTCTGCTTAGTGGTGCTTAATTTGCTTAGACTAAGCACTATAAACCTGTTTAGAGATGTGACTCAGATAACATTTTCTCTAAACCTCCTCAGAAGGTCCCTACAATGCACATTCTATACAAATTTAGTTTCTGTGATGCATTTGCTACAGCAGATGAGAACAATGCAAATGTAAATAAAAAGAAAGTAAAAATAAAAGGATGGATGTTGATACAAACCTTGCTACTTCCATCAACCTTTTCAGTCTCTAAATTCTGAATTTGTTTCTCAGCTGCCTGAAGCTGCTCGCTAAGTTTCTGGATTTCCAATTTACCTTCAGAATTGGCTTTCTGAAGTGCAGCAAGGTCCAAAAGCTTTTCTTCAGCAGCTTTGATCTGTGGTGTAAGACTATCAATAACTTTGGTTTGTTCATTGTACTTGGCTTGCAGTACCTCTAGCTCCTTTACCTTTATTTCAGCTTCCTGTAATTTGTTTAAAGTGTCTTCCATTTCTACTAGATGCTGATCTTCCACACTTTCCAGTTTGGTCTTCAGGATTTCCAGGTTTTGATCTTTCTCCTCTGTGACTGCCAACAGTTTCGCTTTCAGTGACTCAATCTCTTTTAAATGATGAGATTTTTCATTTTCCTGCTTCAGTTTTAAATTTGACATTTCATTTTCATAGTCTAACTTAATTTTCTCCATCTGAGTCTTTAACTCTGCAAATTCTGCTGTCTCAGCCCCTACACCTTTGCTGAAAGAAACTTTTAGTTCTTCCATTGCTTGCTGATGGGATGCAATCGCAGATTCCAGCTTTGACTTCCACAGCTCTATGACATCTGAATTCTCCTTATTGGCATGATCAAGCTTAGTTTTCAAGGATTCATTTTCTTTTGCCATTCTCTCATTTGAAGCTGAAAGCGATTTGATCTCTTTCTGCAATGCTTCTTCGCTAATTCCAAACTTCTCTTTCAGTGAATTCATCTCATTCTGATGTTCTTTGCTAACCGCTGCCATTTTTTCTTGCAAAGAACTTACTTCTTGTAACAAGGAAAGAGAAGTGTCTACATCATCAATGTGTTTGCTAGACTCTAGCCTCCCTCGAAGCTCAGCTACTTCCTTCACCCGCAAGGCGAGATCTCTTTCCAGTTCCATAATGCGAGATTTTTCTGATACCGTGGCCACCTGTGATTCACAGCATTTTAAGAAAAGAAGAAAGAATTACAGAAGATATGTTATTGCAAACACTTAAATGGTAGAAATACTCAGGCCTCACCGAAAAGAAACCACTGAGTGTTGCAAAGTAACATTATTAGTGTATTTTTACCAGCATTTGGGATGCTAATACCTTTGAGTTTCATTGTCAGCTCCTATTTCTAAAGAAACCTTAGAGCAAAAGCAAATGCTGCTTTTACATGGGAGGCTGGGAAGCAAGGCCAACTGTTGCTTCATTTATGTAGAAATGATTGCTTTAAAGAAAGGAAAAATATCCATGTCTTCGTAACATGTGCATATTATATTCTTTCTAAAGGTGGAATTTATTTAAACTCATTATTCTTAACTTCATGTAGAAGTAACCACTTGTTACCCAACTCACAAAATGCCCTTATGCATATGAGCAATGTTTAACAAAATGGTTTTCAAAACCATTTTAAAGCAGACTGAAAAATAAAGGAAAGCCCTGAGGTCTTCATTTGTTGAAACAATTGCTTCCAAATTCATCTCATGCCAAATTCATCTCATGAGACTGTCAGGGAAAATACTAACGCATTTTCAGCTTACAAATCCTTTTCAGTTCCTTTTATAGCCAGCCCATTGTTTGCTCTGAAAAAGCATCCTCACATTAACTGAACTTTTCATTGACTACAGAAGCACCTCATAGTAGGGAACAGTATGCAAAGCTATCACAATTATTTCTAATTGGGAAGTTACTCCTTATTATACCAACATCCTGAAAGAGATACTACTTACCTGCAATTGCTCTTCAAAAGTATTTATTATAGAGTGCATTCTTGGCTTTATAGATTCATCCCTACCTCCATGTCAAAGAAAGCCATTTGTGAGCACAAAAATACCCGTCCCATTTACCCATTCCATCTATCTCATCTATCCGTTCCCATAAGAATTGACAACTCCTGAACTGACTTAGGATGAAGTATGTCCAATAATATTTTGAAAGGCAACAGCATTACTAACGTTACTGAGACGTCCACGAAAAGATTATGTCATGGTTGTAAAAACTAAAACTAAAAAGCTGCTGCAAACCATGACTTAACAAAGGAAGTACTACAACTATTTTAGCAGCTCAGAAACCAAGTCCCAGGTTTGTGTTAAAAGCACTGGCACAGTCAATAATTTTATTATTTTTTTTTTTTAGATTTAATGAACTTTGCCACTTCTAAAACCAAATTACTGAACATTCCTTTATGTCACACTTCGTAACTGCTACTATTGACCTGGATCCAACTATTAATTTTGCAGTTTCAAGACTTCTTACCTGAATTCTTCTGAAGAATGAGTACACATACACAGGCACACACACTCACAACAGAGAAGCTGAAAGTTAATGCTAGCTTTTCAAGTGTTCCAGCTCTAGCTATAGCAGGTACTGATCGTGGCAGAAGCAAGGACCTCTTTAGCGTGTCTTAAAAAAGAAGATATATACCCACAGTAGACTGTGTCATCAGAAATCCTCCACAACACAAATCACTCTTTGTTATTTAAATAGTGAAAACCATTACCCTAGTGTCTTCTAACTCCCTCTGGAGTTTGTCAGCTTTGGTCTTTTCAAAGAGCAGGCTCTGTTCAAGCTCCTTAATGCGGGCATGCTCCAGTTTGGTCTGCGTCTGTTAGTAAAAAGGGAAAGGAAGAGAACACAACGGTGCCACCATCACATGCCAGCACAAGAGGAGGGAGCCACATGCAGGCCGTGCTGCCAGAATCTTCTACCAATGATGAGCAGAGAAGATGCAGTGGATAAAATGAACAGGGAAATGCTATGGATGAGAAAGATGGACTGAAGGTGTAAATGGACTGACGTGTAAAAAAAACATTAAAAATGTAGAAAAATAAAATAATAAAAGCAAATCACGAAGAAATATGGACAAAAAAGTTTCATGCAGCCGAGAAGTTATTTATCAGTACATGAAGTTTTCAGCACAAATTAGAATAGTTACGTAAAAAAATGTGTTTCTATAGCACTGTTTCTTCTGACAGGATGGTAAATCCCTTTCCTTGTCATCCCACTAACTTTTTTTCTTTAATGTATTGGGTTTGCCTCAGAAATTACCTCTTTAACCAGGGGATAAGAATTCACCACTAACACTCATGTGACTAATCAAAACTTTTAAACTTCTCCTCACCCAGTTGTAACTATATCACAAGTCTCAGCCATAAAAATGCTTCTGGCCAAGACATGGGGACATTAAAGTTCATTTGTCACTATTGTATGAACTATCTGAATAGACATATAGAGAATGGTTTTCTGTAACTACAGAACCCTTTTAGCTTTCCCTCCTCCTCCTCCATCAGGAAAGGAATGAAGCATCAAGATTGTCCAGAAACAGGTGAAAAAAGTGAATCATTTTGGTTGCTCTACACTGAGGTCTAAATACACTAAAAAAGATGTGGAAGTAAGGGGGGGAAAACCCTTAAGATCTTTATAACTCTAATAGGTTCCTAAAGAGAAGCAGAAAGCAGAGGAAAGGAAGTGAGCAGATACATCCTGCCTTTGCTTACAAAAAGGTAGAACATTCAGCAAGAACAGAGAGTACTGGATATTCCAGCTTGATGTCCAGATACTTCCAGAGATCTACAAGAGCTTGAAGTCTGAGAGGTGCAGGCAAAGTCCAAATCCAAACTACACCTCTGAAGTGGGGAAAAGTGGGAGAGTGGTGGAGAAAGAGAGAAACAAAGAATGAGATGCCATGCTCATTTCTGAAGTGTTTTTGGTCAGTCTAAACAATTAAAATTATTATGAAAGTCTACTGTTGCTTCAAAGTGTCTTTTCAGGGCTTGTGTACATTGAGAGTAAGGAGAATGTCCAGAAGAAGACTGAACGAAGTTGAAGATGTGTTTATTAACTGAAGAAGTTGTATCCATCAGTCCTGATGAAAGTTCTCCACACAGCTTATCTGTTGCAGTTAATTTACTGCAGAACAAAGTCACACAAGCAAACCCCAAAGCCTCTGAATAGAAGAGAGTTCTGCAGCCTGGACAGTTGCCCACTGAACACTGAATTGAGAGAATCCAAAAAGACAGGAAGATGTATGAGAAATTCCACAGCCTCAGCACTGTGAAAGCCACAGTGCAGCAGTGCCTGCACAGCTGGCAGGAGACTGCTGCTTCTCTGATCTTTGTGAGATGATACTGAAAGATCTCTACAGAAGTGTGTTATTTATAGAGTCACAAGCTGATTAGAACTGCCTGCAGACCAGCCACGGTGGTTAAAGATCATATGCAGCCTCTGCAGAGCAAGTGGGATGGGGATGAGCCTCTTGTTTTGCTTCAGACTTGTTCTCCACACACAGTATCCCTTCTGACAGCACTGAGTTATCTTCTTTCTCAAAAGCAAGTAGACATCTGGCAGGTTAATTTAAAAAATATTTTCCCAGCTTAAAATACTTGGCTTTTAAAATGTGTAGTTACTAGGTCCAGGATACTAAAATCCACAAACATTAGAAGTTGATTCTCACAATAGACTATATTTTTTGAAATTCCATAGCAGATTTGTTCTCTATCAGTGGAAGATCTTCAGTGTGTATGGGGAAAAAACCCTCATGAGAACACAAACTACTGCTGTTGCCTTTGAAAACAGACCTAAATATTCTAAGGAAAATAAGAGTCTTCTGTAAATGGCTGGAATTCAGTCCCCTCTCTGAGACAGGCTGGTACTACTTCTGATCCACAGCAAAATTGTAAGTTTGACAAGCAATCCATTTTAAAGATTTGAATATTCAAACCTCCTGTGCTCCAATTCACCAAAGAACTAATTAAAAAAAAAAACAAAACCCAAAACCAAACCAAAAAATTTCTCCTTGCAGGACTACAAAATAGGACATCTTAAGTTTTTAAGTGCTACGCGAAATGCCAAACACTTTGATTGTTAATTTTATACACTTTGCTTTACTACCTCAAAGATCAGAGATGCTGTCACTGATTATTGGAGCATTTGTTATAGTCCTATCTCCCATATATTACAAAGGAAAAGAAGTTAAAATCCTACCAAAATGAAAATAAAAGATCAAAAAACTCAAATCAAATCAGGTACAGAGATCTTTGCTGGCCACCTCTTTTCCCAAGGGACAGGCTCCAGTTTCCCTGAGGTAAAAATCATCATAAAATTTTTAATCACTCCAATTTCTCTCCTGATCATCTAGAGAGAAGTATCTAAACGACTGCGTTCCTCTGCGAGGAAACCCAGAGCACAGTGAACTGAGAAGAGAAGAATACCACCAAAAGAAGAAAAAACATTTGATAATAAGCCTTAGCTTGGATGGAAAAGAAAATCAGAAAGAAACCCACAAATCAACAACAAAGAAAGCATCTCCACCTTCTCCAAAGCTTCATAGTTAGATTAAGAATGATTAGCAAATGAGCTGAGCTTTACTCTGCCTTGAGCCTTAAAGAACTCCAAACTTCAGAGAACAGTCACCAGCTCTGTCCAGCACTTGTGCAGTCACTGCAAAATAAACCTTATTGTTAAATTCTCCATCTACAGGTCAAGCTGTGAAATTGTGCTGAACCCCATAAATGCTGATAATGAGATCTAGGGTAGGGGCAAGATGATCTTCGGTCCCTTTGTGCTGGGATGACAATCACAGACGACGACTGAGGTTATGAAGCATTAGCCTAGAAACTGAGTGGTCACCCACTTCTTTCCTTCAGAGAGGGAAGATATCAATTTTTTAATGGAAAAATTAGAATAGGGCAATCAGGAGTAAAGATAGGATTAAACAAGGAGTGCACAAAACAAGAGAAAGGAAGGGCACATGCAGATTTACTTCTAACACACCGTGAGCCTGATTGGAAGAATAGAGGAGACCCAGATCGCTGAAGTAGCTTCGCAAAAGGAACACCTAAGAATGCACAGCAGGAAACCAGTTTTAGTCTTGAGAACTTCCTATCTTGGCTGGGGATGCAGCAAAGGAGGCAGCCTGGGATAAATTTTCCTGAGTGCAGTCAAAGAGAGGGCTTTTAAACGCCACTCTTCTGAGCTACGGAAGCAAGAAGGCTGCTTAAACATCTTGTAAGGCCATTTCTGTTATTCACTACCACGTACTTTTCCTACATCATTCAAAGAGAAGCTACAGTAAAAAAAGACAGCTCTGCACACTAATTCTTCAGATATTTTTAATCACCTCTCCCCTTAGCATTTCATGTCCACAAAAGAGAAACAGATAGAGGGAGGTGGGGAACACACTGATTTTTTTTTCCTCAGAAAAATTAATCAGCTAATTGCCAATTAATTGCATCTATTGAAGAGGAGGAGCTCCTAGGAAAGCATGTGGAATTTTGCGAAGAAAGCAACCAAAATCCTACATCCTACAGTCATTTTCTACAAGCTCCTATGCTCTTCAATTAGTTGCATAGCTTTTAACCCTAAAGAATTCCAATGACACATTCGCCTTCTCTCCTGTTAATGGGGATTACAACGTTTAGTCATTGCACACATTCCTTTGGATAAATGTTGTAATTGCTCTGAAAGCAACATGCACACAAATGCTAGAGTCAATGTCTCAATAACAGATTCTGCAGTTAGTGAATAAGTATAAGCATTTTCTGCACACAATCTGTTAACATGGGACGTCTCTGCACATTTAAGTGCCCTCTTACATTTTCTGGGTCTTCCGAAATCTGCCTCTTTTGCTATCAAGTAGAATTAAAAAACAAACAAACAAAAAATATTTCACCTGCAGACTTGGCACTATCATTCCAACACAAACAATAGGATACATGATTTTGAATTCACTTTAGACTCCTGAATTTACGCAGCTTGACAAACCAAAGCCTTTAAGACGGTTTGTCGTGGCTATTGACTGTTTTAACAACAACAACAAAAAAATTAAACCCTGAAATTTTCCATTGACTAAACAATTAAAAGAGCATCCTGTGAAGAGCCTCGATAGGTATCTTAAAATGAATGGAAGACTAAAATAAAAGAAATGTTATATGAAATGAGTAACTTCCATAAGGCTAGCACTTTGACCATAAATGGTTCACAGGAACACAATTTAATCAAGTTTGTACTTTACACTGCGCAAAAAGTTGTTTTTTTTTCACTAAACAACAGTAGAGTGCAACCATTTAAAAGTATCTTGCTTTTTAATGTGAAATTTGGGATAAAATTTGGCAAGATTCAAATATCTGAGATTAGAGAGTAATCCTTCATTAAACAGGTCCTATTCTATTTGTGTAATAACACACTGTGGTTTAGCCCAACATTACAGTTACACAAATAGTAGAAGGATAAAAATTGCACACAGTAATTGCTGGTTAGATTTTGTGTACAATAACTCTTAGGATAAAACGTTTTTGTTAATCAATCTTCCCTAAGGAAGACAAACAGAACAAGTCTTCAACATTTACTTTTGAAGGCATAAATATTAACTTGGGATTTCAGAAGTGTTCTTTTGTTGGTGGTTACTTTAAAACCATTTTAGAAACATTAGTAAAATACCATAAACAAGAAAGTATCAAAAAGTAGAGGGGTTTATAAATTAATTGAAATGACACAACTACAGCCATTTCACAGTACATCCTTTGCTCAAATGTGTGACTGAATTAAGGGTGCAGTCCTGTAGTTCCAGGACAACTCGCTCAAGGACTGAGGAAGTATTTTCCATACACTTGGAGCACCTGTTCATCATTTCTTCCTTTTTCCTCTAGAAAGCAGTACACTTAATCTGAAGTGACTACATTTCTGTGTTATACTGTACATCCTGTTTATGAAGCTGGAGATATTTTACCTCTAGGTCTCCTTTGGTAATGGATTCTTCTTCTACACGGAACTGAAGGTCTTCAACTTTCCTGTGGGGACAATTCATTAAGATTCTGATAACTTGGAAAGAAAATGCTTTCAAAGTCACTTCTCATTGGAAATCAACACTACAGTGACATCATTCTGATTGTACCAACAAACTGCAAGAAGCATTAAAGAGAAATCTCTCACAGAAGCACTGGAGAGATGGAAAGCTGCTGTTTTTGAAACAAAACCACTGACACAGGTATTAGTCCTCTTGCAGCTCTATAAACCACTTCGTTGCATTTCCTGATGAATTAAAAAGAAAACCTTTAAATCATCATTTCTGCATGTACTAAAAAGAGGTGATCTAAATAAACACATTCTGTACCTTCTAGCATTCACCTAAGAAACAGCCAGGAAGTGAGGACACAACCAAGATACCTGTGGACCTTCTAGAAGTGCATCAAAACTTTAGCACAAACACATGAGGTGTCAAGATATACTCCAAGATGCAGAGTGGGAGAGCAAACAAGAACATTGACTTGCCTTCCCCATACAGGAGCTTTAGAATGAGAAGACAGAAGTGAAAAGCTAATATCTGACTTAAAATTTCTCAAAAGGTTTTCTTCCCTCCTCTGACTCTGGTCTACCAAATGAACAAAGGGTCAAATCTCCTCCTTCCTTTGGCCTTTTCAAAACTAAGTTGTTGCAAAGAAAGAGACAGGCCTGTCTTCTTTCCTTTGAATTACACAGCTGACAGATGCAGAAATTATAGCATCAAAAGGAGTTACAAGTGATGGATGTCTCAAATAAAAAAGGATGGTTAAGAGCTTATTACTGGAAGTGGATCTCATCAGTGTACTTTACAAAACAAGATTAAAAATTATTTGACTTCAAGTCAATGCTAAGACTGACTTGAATACATATTTATTTTGAAAGTTCTCTGTAATAAGCCTGGAGTGGTTAGCAGGAAGGAGGAGTATTAGCCAGGCTGCAGGATGTCACTCCAGTGATCTGGTAGTAACACTCCCAGGCTGCCTAGCAACACACTGAAGGTGAGCACAAGGCCATGGAGGATTGCGGTAAAACAGCCCCCCACTGACCTGGCACTCAGTGAAAGTAGGTCCACAGCCTGGCTACCAGAGGAGCTGCAGAGCTGCTTGTTTGTTTATTTATTTATTTAAAACCCCCGCTACATTATTTTGTAGAGAATATACAAATAATTCCCCACCTAACTGTACTGTTAAGAGTGGATCCCATAAAAAGACACCACAAAAATTGGAATGGAATTCCCAGAGTTTACTTTCATTTTCTCATCTCCCATTTCTTGCTTTTAGGGAGGCCTTTCAGAAAGGCTGAACTCTGATTGATTTCAGGGGTGCAGCCTACAAGGCAGACTTAACAATAGGTTTCTAAACAGACCGACTTTTCAAAAGCATTCTGAATTCTATCATAATATTTCCTTTACTAACCCTGTCCCAACAATTTAAGAGATTATTTCCTCTCCTAATCTCACAGGATCAATCAGGTTGGAAAAGGCCTTCAGGATCATCAAGAACAACCTATTTGATAATCTCACTTCCTTTCTTCAAGTGTTTGCAAAAGGCAATTAGAAAAGGCATTAAAATTAATGGATTTGATGATTTTCCTGTAAGACAGATCCATGACTAGAAGCATGACTAGCAGTAATATATTACTCACAAGAGAACTAAACTGTAAATTGCTAATGCAGCATTGGCAGGAGATGAGATTATAAAAATGTTCATTTTCAGGTGGAAAGAGATACAAGGTGGAAAATGTTTCAGGAAAATGATCTTTCTCTCTCCAAATGTAACAAATTTTCTTCTTTAGAATTAATTTTAACAAACTGCAATAAAATGTTGTACGATAATTATCCATATCCGCATTGTTTGACATTTCTCATATTTCAAACTCTCCACAGAATTTGCTTCTAATGCAAAATTGATTTTTAAGTAAAGTTGTACTAAATCAGTCAGCTTTCAATTACCTTTTCTCTTCCTCAAGCTGATTGAGAAGCTCCACTTTCTCCCTGTCAGCAGCCTCCACCATAGCTCGTAACTGGTCCATTTTTGCTTCCATCTCCAGGACATGCTAATTCACAGGAAGAGCAAGAAAAAAAATCTTAGCTATTTTTTCCAAGTTATGAATCTGTATCTCAGTAATCACCATTTGGTATAGTGATGGGACAAGGTACAGGAATGTTGTCATATTCAAATATGCAGATTATAGTAAAGTTGGCTCTTACTGAAATGTGTAGAGAACCAAATTTTGTTAAACGAAACAGATTTACCATCTCATCAAATGACGATCCCACAAGAAAGATGTCAAAAGGTATGGAGTACTTCAGTTTTGTAACACCACCTCTTACCCCCAGACATTTTTCAATACGAAACCCCCATTTCAGAAATTAAGTCAATTGTCTTAGAGTCCCTATTTTACGAACAACATCATCGCTCTTACCCGATCGTGTCCATCGCGAACAAGTGCTAGTTCCTGCTCTATCTCCCCTACGTGGCTGGTTGCTTTTGCAACTTCTGCCCTCTCCAGGTCTCTTTCTGCCAGGAGCTGCTCAATGTGTTGCTGTTTTTCCTTCAGTGCCTCCTGTAGGGCTGTGGTACCAGAAATTTTTCTTGCATACCGGGAGGATGTTTCTGTCAACTTCACAAAGTAAACACATTAATAACCATTCTTGTACTAAGTGAAAACAAGGAATATCTCCAGGCTCTACAAACATTGGGTTAGTAAAGCAAATGCTTTCTGTGACCTACTGTACCTTCTCCTTTTATGTTTGAATTACTTCATCTTTATTGTAGAATTTAACAACAGCCATAGAAATGTAGCAAAACTGCTTTGTAGCAATCAACAGGTAGTGTGTAGGAGACAGAAGGGTTGCAGTGAACACAAAGTCTCGGTGGAAGGTGTGCTCAGCAGGTTCACACAGAGGCTAACTCATTATATTTGTAAGCAGGTTTTTTGCATTTAAAATAAGGCAGCCTTTTAGCATGTTAAAAATATTGTGCTTCTAGTCACCAAGTCATCATCTTGGGTCACCAGCATTTTTGAATGCTCATTCCAAAACTTTTGGAACTTTCATTAGAATTTGGCAACTTCACTACGTATGGCAATAGAGCATCCAGGATAAAAAGCATTTACCTTGACCTAAAGGGCCAGCCTTACAGCTAAAGCCTTGTGTGAAGAACAATTGGCATCTGATTAAAACATGTTTATATCACTTGGAATGGAATTATTTTGGGGAAAAAAACCAACCTGAAAGATTATGATTACAAGAGTATAGGTAAAAATTAATCAGTCTGGAGAAGACTGAGAGGGGTTTTAATCAATGTTTGTAAATATCTGAGGTCTAGGGGCCAGGAGGCAAAGGACAGGCTCTGCTCACTTGCTCCCTGGGATAGGACAAGGAGCAATGGATGGAAGCTGCAGCACAGGAGGTTCCAGCTCAACACAAGGGGGAACTTCTTGACTGTAAGGGCCACAGAGCACTGGAACAAGCTCCCCGGAGGGGCTGTGGAGTCATCTTCTCTGGAGAATTTCAAGGTCTTTCTGGATGTGTTCCTGAGCCACACTGTATGGTCTTGCTCTGGCAGGTGTGTTGGGCTCGATCTTTTTGGGTTCCTTCCAACCCCTGACATCCTGTGATCCTATGAACTACAGCTAAAAGGATCCTTAGGATTTTCCTTCACCTTGCATAATCTGTGCTGCACTGAATGGAACCAGGGTCAGTGAAAATTCAGTGTGGCCCTGCCTTGTACTTCTTCACCAGTTTTTGAACCAAAAGGGAATAAAAGCAAACTGAAATGATGTAGTAAAAGGGAGCAAGAGTTACATAAACTGAACAAAAAAATCCACATTATAAGAACTGAATTGAAGCTTGATGGCTCAGAAACTTGTCTAAGTATTAAGTGAGCATCTCAGTTAAATCCTCATTTAAAACAAAACCCAACACTAAGGCTTGCTCTTCTGTTACATTAACCATTAGCTCTGTCTACCAGTATTTTCCAAAAACAGGAGTATATTTCTTCCCTGTTCTTTTCAGAGATTAAAATGTTCAAGAATAGATGCCACTTACAGCTTGGAAGGCTGGCACTAGGCAACATCCCCAACAGAAAGCATAACACAGACATATCCTCCTGTTATCATACAAAACCATGTCCCCTTCTGTTACCACTACACAGTCTCTTCAACTTGCTTACTCCCAGACTTGGAATGATCCATCTATGATCCACTGCAAATGCTGTACCAAGTGACTGCAAAGGTCCAACACAGAATAAACCATCTTTCACTTTGATCCTTAGCTGCTTCAGACCCACCCAGTTTCTAGAAGGTATCTCATTCCAGAATGCATTGCTTTTAACAAATCCAGCTACTGAATCAAACTTGACTCTAGTTCCCAATTCCAAAATAAACTTGAAAAATCTCAGAGAAGCACCAACTGCCTTCAGACTTGGCAATAAATATGAATTGCATCAGACAGCCCTCTTAAATCACTACATCACTGATTTTGACAGTTGCTTTTCTTACACAGGAAGAAGAAAACATCAAGAACCCTGAATAACTGAGAAGACCAATTTCAGACAAGTTAGAATTTTCCTAGAAATCAGAGCAAGAGAAGTCTGCTGTGGCAAAACTGACTTGAGAAATCCTATTTCTTCAGCAGCTTAAATTTAAAGGGAAAAGTGTCACAGGATTACTTTGACAGTCATTTTAACTTGGATAGTAACCTGAGAGAAAGGGTTGGAAGAAAGCTGGAATTTTAATTCCAGAAGCAACAGATTACAAAAGCTTTGTATTTTATGGCCCAAAACATACAGAATCCCTCGGGAAGAGCATATATATTGTAGATATTTACAGTGTACTCTCTTGCTGCATAGAGCATCAGAGCATCCAGAATAACGTGTAGAGGTGCATAACAGAGCTTCAAAATGAGCTCATGAAGTCTGCCCTGAACCTGAAGCTGTTAGTGCACCGATTTCTGACTAGAGGGCACTCTGGAGCTAAAAGTGTAAGTTCCAGGATGGATTAAGGACTAAAGTCCTACTGTTTGTGCCAAATAAAAATCCCCCACGCTTTTTTGTGACAAGGTATTAACCCTGTTGCCCTGACCAACTGTTGACCTCTGTTCACTTGTAATCTGCTTCAGTTTGAAGCGCTACAGTAAGTCACCTCTTGTTCTGCACCTGCTGGTCAGTGGGACAGTGTGCCAACTAACCAGCTCCACATCAGTGGGAGTGATCTCTTTCTAAGGAGATATATTTAGGTACTTTGCTTGGGAAAAAAAAAAAAGAAAAGGAAAAAATAAAAAGAAAAAAATCTAAGGTGACTGTGGAAAAACCCAATTCTTTTTGTGCTTTTAATTGCTTGGAATGAGATACTTTTTAAAATTCAGCTTTCCCAGAAGATTTCCGTTTTGCTGCTGCAACCCAAGATTAGGACATTTATGTAACAGAGCAACTTTAAAAGAATCCAGAGTAAGTGTATTAGGCGGAATTAGTACTGTGTTAGGATTCACCTGAGCCACTGTACTTTGCAACATTTAGCCTTTATGAATTCATAGGATTAAAACCAAATCTAAAAGGAAAGAAAGAGGCTTCTTGTCAGCAAAGACTTGACAATTGCTACTTCTGCATTTCTCAGCTGACTCATCTCTAATAGTAAAAGAAAACATTTTTACAATTTAGACTTCTTGATTAATAAAAACCAGTCTGATCTGCTTTAGTACACAGCAGACCCTCAAATGCAAACCCTCTATGACAAAGGTAGTGCTGGAAAAATGAACAAAATGAAGATTCCATGGAGGGAACGCTGATGCCTTTTCAGTTTGTTGGCATCACAAGCCCCTTTCTTATTGCAACATCTCAGTTAGCCTATATTAGCTGTGTAAGCTTAAATATTCAAAGATTCATCTACTCTTCAGGGCTAGCTAAGATTTCCTTCCTTCATGCATGCTTTGGGTGAAAAAGAGAGCACAATTAAATTCGTATCATGCTCTGTCCAAGATCTGTTCTATTCTCAATTTATGGAAGTAGACCACAGGCAAGTGCCACGTGGACTCCCGTTTGGGAAGGTAAAGCATGCAATAGAAAAAGAAGCTTACTAGTCCTGTACGGCTTGGCTTGCTGCTTACTGAAGATGCCACAGAACTGAGAGAGCTCAAGGAAGATGCACTCGGGCTCCGTTTGAGGGCTGTGGGAGTCGCGATCACTTTGCGCACGGTTGTCTTTGCCTTCGCTGGGGTGGTTGAGGGGAATCCAATCTTCGTGACCTTGTGCACCGGGGCAAACAAGCCGTATTTGGGCTGACACTGAAAATACCTTCAAAAGAGCAAAGCAGACAGATGAGGGTGCTAAATCAACTTCTGCCTTCTCAGCATCATGGTTTGGCTTCACAAAGAATTCTAGATCAATAGCCTGTGAGTATCAAAGAGGAGGGTAACAGCTGGTGACAATCTAGCCTTGCATTTATGGGTTTTTTTTAAACACTAGATTGAGAAAGGGGACTTTGAGAGGCTGAACAGCAGGATTACATCAGACTTCAGAAATTCAAGCTCTCCTAAAAATTCCATTCAGATCCAAAGGCTAACATGCACATCTTTCCTCTTCAATACATTCCTCTGAGCTGCCAACAAGAAATGTGATAGCACAGACTACAAAGAAAAATGAGCTTTTAATTAAATCAAGCTGGTTCATATTTTAGTACATGCTTACTTACACACGTATGTATGTTGATGGTGCAGAACAGATATCTTTGCTTATATATAGACAAATGCCAACTGTACTGTGCTCCAAACCTTTACAATGAGGCAACTATTGGTGTAAGAGCTTTCTATTCCTGTGATGCAGGAAGATTTCCTGTAGTTTCTGCTACTAGATATCCAGAGATGTTTTCTGAACTGAGCATTCATTTCAAGCTAAGAAACTAAATAGGCACTCAAAATAATGAAATTGTGTTTTCCATTATCAGTCTATGAATAAAACTCAATGGGAGCAGAAGAGATCTACAAATCCCGTGAAGGTGTGGTTGATGTAGACTACCAGAGACACGTAGGCATCATAAAATTCAAATCAATGTCTACTGATCCTCCACCACCAGCACAAGACAGTCAGGTTTACAGTCTAACTACTTCCCTTGATACAAAGTTTCATACAAGATATTAAAACCAAAACAATATAAAGATGCAAAATCTTTGAGGTGGCTACTAATGATAAACCAACCTTGTTCCAGCCACGGCGCCATCATTTTTTCCCAGTGGTTCATCCAGTTCTACTCCACACCATTCTCCTTTAGCAAAGTCAGTTTCTCCTAAGAAACGCACAACTCCAGCTTTTGTTCCACCAACCTGAAACAGTGAGAGACAGAACTGGACTTAATACATTTCCAATGACAAGTAGAACATAGAAATCTTTCACTATAATCGTGTTCACAAAGCACATTAGTGATGGGACACCAGTTTTAATTTCAAGCTGCAGTCTTTTGCCTATGAGTTTGTTTCAATATGCTGGACAGATATTACAGGCAAATTGCTTATAGACAAAAAATCCCCAAAAAACAAAAACCAACCAAACAAAGCCAACCAACCACACCAAACCCAAAATCACTTTCCTAGCATTTAGTTCTGTCAAATTTGTTTTTCAGGAAGTTTATCATGACTGAAGGCCACAGTTGTGTTGGGTGACTTGATATGGCTAAAAGATCAAAAATACATTTAACAAGGCTTAGTACAATCAGTGTGGCAATTGCAATAGATTCGTACTGTGGTTGCACACAAACTTCTATTAGCAAACAAAGGTATCCAAGAACTGCTCATTTCTCATGCTAATACTATGAGTGAAAGGGAAATAAATGGGAAAAAAAAAGTCTTTCATGTTTTCTCTAAGAAATACACCAAATAAACTGCAGAGTACAGCCCTCTTACACTTAAAAGAGTTGACATAAATCATGATGCACAGCACTCTGTGAAACTGAAGATGCAAACAGCTATTGGAACTCTTGAGGAGGGGAGAATCATTCTTTTAATCTTTTCAAACCAACCCAAAACTGAAATATTTCTAAAGGGAAGACTACTTGTTTTCAGATTCATAGTATTAAGTATTTACAGCCATTCCAGTGCTTGCAAAGACTGCAAGATACAGGAGGGGAGGGAAAAATTCAATTAAGTGAAGAAGCAAAATGTGCTCAATGTGGCTGACACTTGCCAGGAAGGGCCAGAAGCCAGAACTGCAGGACTCTCACAGGTCAGCATGACAATATGTTGTGCCCTATTTGTGTGAAAATCTGTTCAGCCTGCATCAACATTATGAAAACAATGAAATGCTAATGAAAACATCTTCAAGAGATTCACTGAATTCAGCACAGACATTCTAGGCTACTGGGTTTTCTTCCACCTTTTCCCAGCACACATTACAGAACAAGGCACATTTTGTAGCCTTGGCATAGAGCTTGTCTGTAACCTCCTAACACAAATACTGCATTTTTTATTTTTATGTACTAAATGAGGATTTAACTTAATTTTTACATTTCTTGGGGGGAACTTCCCAACATAACAAGCATTTTCTTGTGATGCAAATTAAGGTGCATGCTCACAGCACACTAGATAATTTATACTAATACCTTTGGGAAGTATTCACACAGGAGGTTAATTGTGAGGAATCTAGGAGGGGAGGACATTATCTTGCATGAAAGCACCAAGCCTCCACAAAGTACTGGGTTAGAGCACAGTAGCTGCCACACACGTTGGTGCTCCAGCTTCTGGCTCATCAACTTCCCAGAGCCGACAGCTCAGACAGCAATGCAAGGCTTAAGCTGATGAGTAAGAAAAACCCTAATCCACACGAACCTTAGAAAAGGAGGGAAGAATAATTAACTCTTTTTGATATGACTAAAATGAGAAAGCTAACAGAGACACCTTTCATCCATATTTAAGGTGGCAGCTCTCTTCTCATTAGAGGCAGCCCTGTAACAACATTTAGTCTGCAGATCGCCTCCACATCTTGCTTTAAAGGGCACCGTAGCAAATTATTACTCTTCATGGCATAAAAATACACAAAGTTTACAGTTATCACGACTCAGCCTAATATAGTAACTAGTAGAACGTTGGTATTTGGCGTTCTTGGCAGACAGCAGACAAACTTTCCCTCTCAGAAGACAAGCAGGAGTACTGTCTTGGAAAAAAAACAGCATCGCAACCAGCCCCAACAGTCATGTGGAACCCAGACCTCCGTGGCACTGTGATGAAGAGAGACTATTTATTTGTTAAAGAACAATCCCTTAAGTTGACACACACTGTTCACCCTCTGATATAATCTCCTTTTTCAAGAGGATAAATACTCTTAACCAAAGTACAAATGGAAAAATAAAATTTAACAGAGCAGCCTGAGAGGAAAACATCCACGAGGCTGTGCTATCAGTCCTTGATGGCTCCACCGAGTTCTTCTCCTTATTCCTGTTACGCTAACATTGAAGGAAGGTTGTTTTTTTTTTACTTTTTTTTTTGTTTAAAGATAAGCTTTGAAGACACCTTCAGTACATAAGACTGCTTAGTTCTGTGTGCAGTTTCTCTACTCAATTTTGTACTGTTGTTTGCCTGAATATACAGAGTTAAATCAGAAGAGGTTGTAAAACACCCATTAAGGAATTTAGACAGGAAAGCCAGAACAATGGGCTAGATAAGAAGCATCCCCAAAAGACAATGGGCAGGTTTGCACAGAGGGATTCCTCAGCTCCTTTCACAGAACTGTGTAGCCAGAGCAAGGAATTTTATTGCAGTTTGCGATGGTGGTGGATTGGTTTGTGGTAGGGGTTTTTTGTTGGTTTTGTTTTGGGTTTGGGTTTTTTTGTGTATTTTTTTGTTTGTTTTGTTAATACATAATTACCGATGCGCACACATAAACCTTTCCATTAGAGGGTTAAGTCAGAGAAGAGCTAGCTGAAGCACAGTAGTGGAAAAGGGTAACTACATGCAAAGACTCCTAGAGACAGGAAAAACTGTTGCAATCTGTTCCCTCCAACTCAAACTGAATAAACCCATAGAAAAGTAATGCTGAATCTAGAAAAAAAACAACAAATTTAACTTGGGTGCAGATCAGTCAGTTCCTTTCTGTTTCATACACTGGCCTTCCTCATCTTCCATATTTAGGTAAAATGTTCTTTACTGCACACAAATCACAGACTGGGAGACACAATCCAACAGCAAAGCTTTGGCAATGGCCAGTGTCCATCGGATCTGACACAGCAATGGCAGTGGATGTGCCTGGGACCACAATCCAAGGCAGGTGGGAGTCAGCAAAGGGAGGAATTCATATTCCAAGAACATATGGGGATGCACAACGTGAGATCCCCAGGAGAAACAGCACTGTGACTAGTCTTGTAACCATGGCACCAGGGTTATTTTAAAACAAGATGCAAGGAAAAATGCCAAAAAATGTGTGTGTGTGTGTGTTTTTTTCCTTTTCCAATCCTAATCAAGCTTCTTTGAATTCCCAGCTACTACGTTTCTGCTTTCTGCAAACACTGAAATGTGCATCCTCACCAACAGCAGCAATCAGGGTGGGCTGTGCTAGTGAAATGCTTTTTTAGCATTGGAGGTCAATATACACAGATTTGTTCAGTTCTATGCAAAAGTCTTGAGGTTTACAGACACGGTCAGCATTGCTTTCTAAAGCCTGAAACTACTGAAGCCTTCCAATCATTCACAGACATTGCCTAAAACAATATACTTATTTCCAGCTGCAGTTAGGTGCATTTCTTAAAAGCATTTAAGAAAATAATCACTTATTCTCTTGGCTGTGCAACATGAGGTGCTACATACTATACAGTGTGGGAAAGGATTTTCAATCCACAGCAGCTGCTGTACATATACACACCTATATTTAGTGCTCTAAAGGGGAAAAAATATTAAGAAAGTATTATAGTAAATTGTACATACCAACGTGAAAATGAAATGGTATTTTAGCATTTATTTTTTAATTAAAAATTTAATTAGAAAAAAAAATATTAGAATTATAGGGGGGGGAATGTATAAAACCCCAAACCGAAGAAATCATTGCATGTGCCAGCAGATCTACTTCCTAGTAATGCATAAGGCACTCAAAACCCAAACCCCGGTTTCTAATAAAAACAGGAAAAAAGTTTACTCAGACTTTCTAGAAGTTATATGGGAAAATGGGGCATTACTATCACAGACACTTTTCCATGACCTTCAATCATGCTTAGGCAGGTCACTAAATAATAGAGCAGAAAATAGAACTACCAGACCTTTTTTAAAGTCAGTTACCAGACTCAATACAGACAAGTTATTAAATATAAACCAATAATATGCTGGAGTCTAGGTTAGTCTACAGGTCCACCGTGGGGTAAAGAAATCTTGGAATTCACTAGAGTTATGTCACAACACATGGGAAAAGTGATTAAATTCCATCTATCAATATACGCTTAGAGTAGTGTGCTGCAACATAAAGTGAAGTATCAAAATGGGTTTGTAAACCTGAAGCAGTTAAAAGCTTCCATCTGATGAGAGCACACTGGGATGAGGACATCAGACTGCAAGGTCCTTTGTAAAGCCACATTTCCAATGATAAGCAGAAGCAAGAAACAAATAAATCAGTGTAATCCAGGAAGAGAACAAGGGATGGTCTAAAAAATGAGACCATTTAAACAACATTCATCTGAACTGCGCGAACGCTGTGTGAACCTTTGTCAGTGCAACAGTATCACTTACTGAGACTGGCTGAGCACAGTTAGAAAACTGCATAACAATCGTTCTGTTCCTCCTTCTGCCTGAGCACTTATTTATGGTGGCTCCTGAAAAACACTGCTTGGCTATTTGTTTGTCACATAGGCTCTGGCATTCTCAGATCCATTCAAATCACAGCACTTGTAAGATGCAACACTTGAAAATGCAAAAAAAAAAAATCTACAAAAATCTGGGATTTACTGATCAGAATCTTTTTTCTTGCCTCTCTTGCTTTCCAGATGACAAAAGCAATTGTATTTAACTGATTAATTCACCACTTCGAGGCCAGAAGAAACCATCAGGTCATACCCTCCGGCTCTCCTGAAACAGGTCTTTACTTTTCAGCCAGTTACATCTCTAATTAAACTTGTAACTGTACTGAGCTAAGCTGTATGTGTGGATGTTTTTAAATAAGAGATGATATCCATCAGAAAACATGCTCCACTGACAGTCTATTTTCATAGTTAATCACTCCATTGTTAGAAATATATTTAAATTTGAAATAAGACAAATTTGACTGTGGCTTCTAGCCACTAGCTCTCATTATGGTTTTATGTGGAAGATTATAGAGCTCTTCACCAATTGGCATTCACCGGGCGAGAGCACACACTTTAAGCACATTTTACCCTTTGTAAATTCAGCAGATTGAGGTTTTCAGATATTTTATTGCAAGATACTTTTGAGTCATTTTGCAGCTGTGTTCTGAACTCTCACCAGCATTTCCAACAGGCTTTTCAAATAACTAAGGATGTAACTACATAATCTGAGCTCTGACCAAAAGCATGGGCAGCACTGCTTAGAGCACCATGTGCGCCATTGGTACTTCTGCCACATCAGCGCAGGAACTCCTCTTCACTACCTTTAGCTCTGCATCTTCTCCAGCAAACAGATATCCCTGATCGTTGTGCATTTTGGGGCTTCAAAATGCAGCCAACAGCTTGGCCTGATGAGACCCTCTGTACTGCTTGTTATTTACCCCTCTGACAGTCCAGAGATTTTATCAGGAACGATTTACAATTACTTCCAGAGCATGGATCAAAGGGCTGAATAGTATTAACAAGAGATTAGCTCAAAAGAAAGCCACACTAATGACCATAGCATCCAATGGTGGCATGATGCTTGAGTTTTATTAAATCATCTACAGTTTCAAAGAAGGAAGTCAACCGTGTTTGACAAAACTACCATGCTTCAGTTTGTCAACATCTGGTGCCTCCGTCTGTTTTCTTCTGATACTAGACAGCCTAGGCTTCAGCTTTTCCAGATTATCCTATTTCCTTTTAGAAATACCTGCATAACATCAAACACCTGATGAAGGCATGACTAGAAGAGTGCTAGAGCATTTACTAAACTTTAAACTTGCCTCTCTAATTCAGGCTTTGCAAAGCAGCAATTCTGTGAGCAGCAGGAATAATGATGTCAGTTCTCCTGTGGCACTGGATATTATGGTCAAGTGACTTTGCTAGTAAAAAATATAAGGGTCTCTACAGCCATTTCTGTTGATGGGAATAATATTTAGACAAGACCTTGAGCATGTAAATTCTTTCATCTGCAAAAATCTGTGAAGGCAAGGCCACTTTTGTTATACTTACAATAACTTATGTCTGAAACCTCTACATTTCTACCCAATTTAGCAAGATCAACAGCAAGGCCAAAGTGGGCAAAAGAGCTAATGTGCAATCAGACACTCACACAGGCACAGTGCTACCATACAACCCCTCATTTCTGGAAGAAAACTGCTTAATAATTTAAAATTATGTGCTACTAAGCTTTGAGTCATCTGACCAACTCAGTCACAAATGAAGCAATACAAACCAAGCAATTTCTTACTACGAAAGCCACATGGGAACTGGCCACCACAAATAAAGCAAAGGCAAGACTGAAATAAGTAAATAAATAAATAGTTCTTTGGCCCATCCTGTGTTGAAATGAGCAAGGACAACATGTTCCTGGATATCACTCCCCTCGGGGAGGCAGGAGGAGGGGAAAGGAGACATAGAGTACTCACAAACCCAAGAGTCTTGAACGAACAAACTATTAACAATGCATGCAGAGAAGTTACTTAGTGCTGCTGTTACAGCCCAGTAACTCATGTGCAATTTTAAGTTAAATCAAAAGCTGCCAAACAAAAGAAGATTGGCAAACAAGGCTCACTCCTTGCTTTAAGACAAATTTAACATGTTATCTGTGAGCAGATAGGTCATAGTGTGTCCTGGAAAATGCCTGAAAGTAAAAGAAAGCAGTGGCTGCACATGGAAATCACCCAGATAACGAATTACAGACAAAGCCTTTGGTACTCTCTGTTCTTCAGCTACTTCCTCATGCTGTAACAACCACTCCATGAACTAATCTACACCATACTTCACAGTATCCGAAGTACTGTGTCTAAATATACACACACAAATATAATAACTACTTTCATCCTTGACTTAGCATGACAAAGCCATCAAAACACCTCACAGTCAACTCAGCTTAAGGATAAATCAAAAGCATGGCTGAGCAGTTAAAGACTATGATACATTTGCAGCTACAATGAAGGAGGCTTAGGAGGGGACAGTACCAGCAGAGCGCACACGGATCCAAACTTTTGTTCCTTTTCTGTCCTCACATGCATTATGATGAGACATTTCTGCATTGCTTTAACTGTAACAATGCCAATGAATATTTGTTTATCTAACATTTAAATGTTATTACAGACTTTTAAAAAGACTACACCCAGAAGTGCATTTTCTATTCAACATGTTACACAAACTGAAAATAGAAAACTTAAAAATACCACATGGACAATGCAAGATTATTTCTAAAGGAGAAATCTGTCTCTACATGCGAAGTTTCTCTCCCTCTTCATTGCTTTTAAGAGCCCTGGAATTTAATCGGTGACAGACTTAACGTCACGGTTACTTGAAGGTAGGTTACATGGGTGGAAACAAATCTGACAATAATCTCTTATCAGCCTTTGCTTATTACATCACTAAAGAACTTAATAAAAATAATGAAGCAAGAAATAATGGTGAGCAGTTTAAAACAGACCAGAAGCAGTCATTAGATGTTACTCATGCATAGAGAGTAACTTTGCAAAAAGGCCACAGCAGCATGTGCCTGTAAATCTAGTTTGCAACCTTCTGTGAACATATGGACAGAGGCCCAAGTTACAGCTTTACAGCTCAGCTCCAGAAGCATCAGATTTGGCAGACCATGATGGAGCTGTAACTGGTTAAATGAATGAAAGCACTTTAATCCCTTGAGAGGCTAAGGCCCCTTAGGTTGATAAGATTCCTAACCATTATTTATTTATTTGAAATACAGCATCTGGCCCCTTCAGGAAAAAAGGCTAAGGTGCTCTCAAAGCTGCTTCAACTTTTTTGGTAGGTGCAATGGCTGTAGGCTTATCACTTTTATTTCAACAAACTGGGTTTGTTTGGTTAGTTCAGAGGCAGGTGGTGTTGTTTGTTTGTTTGTTTTTAAATCAACTTTGCACTGGGCTCTTACGAAATCATAAATGTTTGCAATAGCAGGGCAAAACAGGTTCTCTGGCTGCAACTCAAAACCAACTCATTGGAAAAACAGAAACTGGCTTAGCCTGAAAATATTTTGGTTTCTCAAGTAGCTTTCAGCCTTCTTTCCCCACCTAGTTTAGTGACTTCCACTGGCACATACCAGGTTCGCTTTTTGCATAGGAATTCTTATTCATATGAGGTTCAAAACCTGGAACTGTAGCCTAAATTTCAGCCGACAAATCAAATGCACTTGCACCCAGTCATTAACCAAGTAAAGGCTGGACAAGAGCAATGAAGTATTTCCACATCAACATTCCCTACTTCACAGAAATCCTTAAATATGAGATCAGGCTGCCCAGAGTTAACATTCTTTCTCCAATAGCTAAATCATATCCAGATTCCAGAACATACTTTAGATGTTAAGAACAGAAATTATGGTTAGCAGAGAGCTATTTGAAGTACTTTTTGCATTAATCACTTTTATTTTGGTTTACCTACATTATTTTTCCTTAGAGAAGTTATGCATCAATGCAACAAACAAAAAGCTGAATAAAGAATTGCATTGAGAAACCACAATCCTTTTACATATGGACTTTATCTCCCTGTATTTTCAACAGTTCTATGTATTAACATGAAGTATTCCCAAATATTTGTTAGTGAAGTGAAAACTACTGCTCAGCTTCAATTCAACTGGACATTTAAGTGCACTTGCTGAACATGGCTCAGATATAGCAGGATTTGAGTGACACAGACTTCTTAGCAGAGATTTCCAAGGCAAGCAGAGGGCTTCTGTGTTGTTTTAATCTAATCATCTTTGAGGAGTAAACTGCAAAATTCTAAAGGATCTCTCTTTTTCCACTGGAACATCCATTTTCAGGTATAATACTTCAGAGCTTGTCTATTCACTTCACTTGGTTTGATTTGTTTTCACTCCTCCAGAATCTCAAGAAAGAGAACTTCTAGGAAAACAGGACAATGTGAATCTCTCCATGATTGTTTTATTTCCCTTATGGACGTGGAGATCTAACCTAAGCTATTTTTTCTGATGTTTCCAAGTGGTTTTAACAGCCTGGAATGTGTCTTCTTTAAGTAGAGAAGGGGAAAGAAAAGGGGAAAAAAAAAAAAAAAAGAAGCAGCAAGCAGCTGTGGTTGAGTTGCAGCCAATCTCCAAGTGTTTTTGTGCAGGCATCCACAACACAACTCAGCTGACATATCATATACCTTGAAGCACTGTCTGTCTGTTTGTATGTTAATAAAGATTTATATATACATAAGAAGATCTTTTGGAAAAATGCTTTC
Source organism: Psilopogon haemacephalus (assembly GCA_013396835.1). NCBI lineage: Eukaryota > Metazoa > Chordata > Aves > Piciformes > Megalaimidae > Psilopogon > Psilopogon haemacephalus. The sequence continues at coordinate 86,313 of VWZI01020610.1, read as the reverse complement.
TGCCCTCTGACAAAGCAAGCTTGCTTGCTTTTGCATCTTTTCGTCTGCACATCTACTGCACTGTTCAGCACAACCTCACATGTGCTACTTGAAGCAAGTCTGTACTTGAGAATATACAGGCAATCACCTTATAATTCTACTTGGAGTTTTTTTTTGCAGTGGAATTTTTCTCTGACAAGCATCTGAATAAAGTGTTCCAAATTCTTGGTTTGGATTTAACCACTATCCTAACTATTTTTATTTTAATTAGGCAAAGATACTGTAGGACACCCACTGTATACAAATAAATAAGGGTATATATGTTGGAAGCTTCATTTCTTACTAAGTATCTACTTTTTTAAGACACCAATCCTCTCACAGAAGTTGGGTGGGGATTCTACATAGCATTATGTAACTCTAACTTTACTTACTTAAAGGAATGGTAAAACAACTAGAGATAAAAGGAACAGGAAAATAAGATACTTTTTTCTATCCTCACAAAACAGTAACAGACCATGCACTTCAGCTTTACACATCTCAAGATTTATTTATCAGCCTTTAGTCAAACTACCTCACCGCTGGGTGTGAACACCTGATGAAATATTTTGCTGTGACAACACACAAGCAACTGTGAAGAGTTTATAGCTTCTTTTCAAGTAGAGGACTACCACTAACATCTCATCAGGAACAAAAAAAGTGTTTCAGCAAAGCTTAGTTATTGGAAAACGTCAATTTGTCAAGCCTGAAATGCTTTGAACTCAACATTTCAAGCTCAACAAACCACTGTCAATTTTTTTTCAATTCCACAAATTTAAAAGAAGCTGAGCTAAGATGTGAATGCATTTCTCTGGCATTTAAACAGCTGTTAAAAAGGCTTCTTGCTTCTTGATAACTCAGACTGGGCAGAAAAAAAACACCTTCAGCAAAAAAGGCAGAATCAGTCTGTATCATCCAAAATCAGCCAGGTGGCAAGGCAACTCCTATTAAGTACATTTAAAATTTGAAGTTAAGAGGGAAAGCTCTAACGGCCTGGAATGCTCCAGTCTAACACTCCACACCCTAAGATCACACACCAAGATCAAGAAAGCTGAGCCACATCTGAAGTCCATTCTGGAAAGTAATCTTAGCTGATGAGCTATGTCTTACCCATCAATGAAACCGCCCTTAAGGACATACTTTTCCAGTTCAGTATTTTAATAAGTCTCCCAAATGAGCTTTTGTCTATCAAATTGGTTGTTCTGCCGACCTGCAGGTCTGTGCTGCTGAAGGCTCAGTGTTTTAAGATGTGATTCTCAGCAGCTGTTTTTCCCATACATCCATAATCATCATGACTTTGATGTTTCTAAGAACCTCCACAGACTGTTCAATAGCAGTTAGTCCAAGTTGCAAGAACTGATGAATGTGGGCAGGATTTAGCCACTGGAGGTCTGCAGTGGTACAGTCAGGTTGGAGCATATTTCATGCCTCTAACACTACATTGTTACTGAGAGGGGAAATTCTGTGCCAAGGTAGGACTTAAAAAAATCCATCAAGCCTCTCACTGTCTCCCATAACATATTACTGAGAAATTACTGTTGTCAGCATAAATAAAGCACAGGTGACATGCAGTAGGCCAGTTGCATTTGTGCCCCTAATGGAGATCGAATGATTAGGCAAACTCTCCTAAGTGACAGGCGGGTCTTTAGCAACACAACCAGTGCTAGCTGTAGACTCTGAGGAACAGTTTCCAACAACTGGTAACAGTTCCATTCCACAGACCATAGTGTTGGGCAAGAATTCAGCAGCAGAGAAGAAAATAAACAATAACAGAAGAAAGGATTATTCAGCCCAGATTCCCATTATTTGCATTAATCTGGCAATTTATTTACATCTGAATTATTATCAGACATAGCATCGACAGAGTTTGGGACCTACCACAAAAAGTTATCATAATACTCAAAAGGGTTAAAAAACAACAGACAAGTGTCCTGTCCATTTAACTTTCCTAATCCTCTTTGTACAGTTTTCTACTGGCATATAAATGACACATATGCATCACTGACATGCTGTGCTAGAAACTGCCCCAAAAACTCAAATGACAATTTGATGATTCAATTGGAATCCTCTCTACTTCCATATAAAGGATGAAATACTAAATTTAATCTCTCCTACTTAAACAGAATTTGGAACCTTACTACTGCCAAGCTGTGGCAGGATATGCTGCTTCTATTTGCACTAAGAAGACACAGGAAAGAACAATGTCTTTATAGGCATCAGAGAAGAGGGCAGAAGATCTCACAACAATCCTTGAAAAAAAGGCAAAGAAATGGTTAAAAACTCGATGCTGATTGGAAGAGGAGAGGGCTCAAGTCTCTGACAGAAATAGCTAAGGATAAACGGTAAATCTTTGTTTCCATTGCCACTCCAGGAAAACACATCTCAGCCCAACTCTAGGCGTCAGACAGATGCTGCCCTCACCTCACCTTAGTCTCCCTCACACTTTCTTCAGCTTGGCCCCATGTTTTCATCTCTCTTTACACAGGAAAAAGGAGTCAAGTCCTTCACTTGACTGCAGAATCATTATCTGGTATGGCAGTGCATAACAAATAATAAAATCCATGATATATTTTCTACATTACATTCTTATGATAATCCCAGGACTACTTTCTATACCAGGGCATTCATTCCTGTCCTTGTTTTTACCTAAGGGAAATTAATTCTACTTTAAGTAGAATTATCCAAAGAACAAGTCTTCATCATAATGATACAAGACAAACACTTCAAAGCTAAAAATCAGACCTGTTACAGCTAGCTGGTGGACAAACAAATGTTATTTTGGTTATATCTGAAGATTACATACATATTCTTTTAAATAAAGAATACAACACAAACAGTGTACCACCATCTTTCTGCCTTTTCAAGCACAGGTCAGTGTTTCAAGGCAAAATTTCCCACTTTTTTAGTAGGCACATGTCAAATCAGTTATCAAAAATGATCCATGCTGTATTATGTTGATCCAAACATAAAAGACACACAACACTACTTAAAAGAATAACATTTAAGCCTACAAAACTTAACTCCCTTTTTAAGAGTGAAATGATATATCAGCAGAAACATTTAGGAGTTTGAACTTAGGAAGGGCAGCCAAGTAATGTGGCACATCACCAACAGAACACGTAATTCCTGGGTTATCAGTGGCATTATGTGACTGCTTCTGTTGCTGCCTATCACTACCCAGGGGAACAATCAATTATTGAACTGTTGGCTTTCTAAAGACACAGCCCTGAAGAGCACAAGAGTGCTCTGTGCCAATCTCACAAGCTCCTTTTTTATTTAGTATGACTTTAGTTTTTGAGTTATGGAAAGAGAAGCTACAAACAAGTAATTAAAGACTGAAGGAGGTATTTTTTTTAAACATTGGCAAAACTTAACAGATGAAAAAATGCCAAATGAACTGTTTTACCTTGGTAATGCAAAAATCTTCCTACAGCATGCAAAACTGCATGAGAAAAGCAGAAGGCATTCAGAAGATACCCAATGAAAAGAAAGTTAGAGCATACAGTTAACATTACTTTGACCAGGGAAACAGTAGAAAAGTTTGAAACGTTAGCAAATATTAAGCAATTCATCAAAATCAGGCAGGGAGGCTGCAGAGGAACCTTACCAGAACTCGATCTCCAATTTTGAGCTCCCTTTCTCCTTTCTTTAGTGATCCAGCTTCAGAGAGATTTGTTATAGATTCGCTTGCAGTTTTTGAAAGATTACTAATCTGGGAGGGAGTTGAATGTTCCTTAGCAGCAAGGGCAGAAGTTTTTTGTGGAATTCCTGAAGGTGGAAGTGCAGCAGCAGATGAAGACACCACACTAGCAGCTGAGGTGGAAGTTGGTGATGTAGCTCTAGAAGCGTGAGCTGTCTGTGTACCATTGGCTTCATCTTCTGTCAGCACTTTTCTTGTCAATTTTGATGGTCTTGTAAATATTCCCCTCAAGGGTTCACACTGGAAATAGCGAACTCCAGCCACAGAGCCATCGTTCTTACCAATTGGTTCATCTAGAACAATCCCTGCCCATTGTCCTGGGGCAAATTGTGTTTCACCTAGGAACTGAATATAGCCAGGCTTATTTCCATTGACCCAAACTCGCTCCCCGACTCTGAAATCATCCACAAACTCTTCATGTGCATCTGTGGTGGTCGTGCTTGAAGTCTTTTCACTGGATGGTGCTTTTTCTGGTGGAGCTGGAACTAAGCACAACGAGAAAGCAGCAGGTATCAAACGCACTAATTTTCCAGAGAGCATCATTCCATAGTTTTGACATAAAAAGCATCTGGAAAAGCACAATTTCTAAGAGAAAGAGCACAATCCTACATTTTCTTATGTATGAAAACACTGTCTGGAATATAGTAACTGAAAATCAAAGGACAGAGGCATTAAATGTATTTAACATAGGTTTTGATGAAAACCATGTAAAGATTACAAGTTTCACCTCAAAAACTACCCAGTATTTTTTTTAAGGACAAGGTTTCTTCAAGAAAATTGCTTGAATGCAATTAGTTACTTCAGGTTTTTGCCCACTGTACACATACTTTATTTAAATCAGAAATACAAGCAAAATGACCTTGACATCAATAGCAAGTCTAGTTTATACTCATAGCTTTCAAGGTAGTTTTTGTTAGAATAAGGGCAGTTATTTAAGTACTCCTTACCAGCTGCCACAGATGCAGGTGCCTTCAGCAGTGTACCCCCATGCTTGATGGTCTTTGAAGGAGCCTTAAGTCCACTTGGTTTTAACATGCTCATCTTTTTTAATACCAGTTTTAATCTTCTTTGTCGGCAGCAACTATCTCTTTCCAAACATGGATAAAATATATTCTAGTTTTTCCAACTCTGGAGTAAACCTGTATATGAAAATATCAGACACGGAACAAAAAACTCAGTATTTTATCTCCCGAAGAAGAAATGTCTATATATACACAATCTATGAAATATATGATGAAAGGCCCTTTACAATAACAACCAGAAGCATTTCCCAGGATAGCATTTCCAACTCCCCATCTTTTGAAGGCCACTTCCTGTTAAAAGACACCAAGTCTGAACCTACAACATCAAAATAACTCACTTCACAGAATGCTTATGTATTCTTCTTGAGCTTTAAACTAAAAAGCTATTTTAAGAAAGAAAAACAAAGCCCTTAACAGCACTACTAACATTACACAGAAACAACCTCTCTGCACTCAGTACAGTTTTCAGTCACATCTTTCAAGTGTTGCAATATCCCCAGTAAAAAAACAACTTGAGACTAGAGAAAACTAACGGCAGAAGAAACCAAGAGGCATTTCAGGTTAAAAAGAATAAAGCTTTTAAGAGAGATCAGAACTGAAAAAGTAAAATTGATCAAGAGAGTTAGGTGATGACAAGCGAAAAGCAAACATTAGCTCACTCAGCTGTATGTGATCCCCCAGATCACAAGATATGCTGGCTCACAGTCCCCAGCACAGTGCCCCAGCTACGCTCCTCTGGAAAGAGGAGGAGGGACTCTTCCCTAGGTTGCTAGGATAGAGTGCTGCTCTGACTTGGAAGCCAGCTGTAAGCTTTTCAGGGAACTATGTCATGAGGGTTTTGCCACAGAAGGCATCTTCCTTCTGATTACAAAAGCTTTAGAAAGGCTCTTTCATCTAGAATGAAAAATCTGCAGGTTTTTTTTTGGTCTACAATGTGAATTTAAAGCCATACCATGAGATGACTACCACCTTCAAAAGCACAAACTGTTCTGCACGAACACAGCCGGGATATTTGCAGTGCTTTATATACACAAAGGCACCAACAGAATATCTATGGCCTCTTAAAAAAAAACCCCAAGGACCAGCAAGGATCTAAACTGCCTTAAAAACAAGAAAAGGAAATGTAGACATGTAGCAATAGTTCATTTGCTCAGCTGTTTGCTCGGGACACGACAAACAAAAACTGTAAAACAGGTCTCAGTCCTGCCACTTGCTCAGCATTTTGGCACCAATCAGTACCCACACACAGGCAGAAAGCTGCCCAGTTGCAGACTTCCCAAACCATTATTAACGGTGCCCAGGTGGGCATACTGGGAGCAGTGTGTTTAAAGGCAAAACAAACTCTTGTGAAGTGACTGCTACGCCACAGGAAGGAAGGCTGAAGAGACAAGCCAGCTGAGTCCTTCACCTACCAGTGTAAGTTTTATCCCTCATGTATTATTAACAGCCAGCACATTAGTGTTCCTAAAAATCAATTCACTAAAAAAAAGCAAAAAAGGAAGTATCAGGCACACTGCTCTGTGAACCTAAACAAAGTTAAACACTTAGCTATTTCCAGATCAGCCATGCCAAATTCAAGGCATTTTCTAAGAAGTCTGCAAAAATGTTATAGTTTAACAAGCCTTAACGACCACCTTGGCTGTATGGTGTTTGCCTACAATTTCAGTTATGCTCCATGCAACCTACGAAATGGTGCTGTGAAGATTTCTGAATATTTTTTCTAGCATTTCAAGAAGGACATCACCTACACATCTGTATATTTATGACTACTGCAGAGAAAAAAAAAATCTCCACTGTTTTTGCAAAACATTTAATTTTTAACTGGGAGCTTTCATGTTCATGAGCATGAAAACAGGGTTAGCTCTCTAAAATCAAAGCAGAAGGATAGGCATGAAGTAGAACTAAGCTGTGAAAGAACTGGGAGGCACAGAGCTGCACAGCACAACTACTAGAGGATCACAGAAGATATTATGTGAGACACAGCAGGAACACTGAGGTTTTTCCTCTTACCTGCTACATACCTGCCCTCCCTGCTAAATCTAAATGCTTCATATTTGTGCAGATTTTGTTTCAGAAATCTTCTAAAATAGCTTTTTTGCACCATAGACCTGAAAAGCCATTGCTTTCTCTCTTCTACACATGCTAGCTACCTAATCTTCCCTACACGGAAGGTCCTGTTCCTTCCTCTCCAACGCCAGGATTGCCACATGTGCCTCCATCACATTCCTCAACCCATTAAAATCTGTAGAATGGAAAAACCATACAAGACCAAGAAGGATTTGGTACAAATACAAAAATGCAAGAGGTATCAAGGTCAGCTCCTTTTAGTTCAAAGTCAGTACCAAACAACTAATTTATGGAAATTCAACCACCTTATTTGGGTCAAAGCAAGGCTCCCTAAAGAAATACTGCTTCCTAAACTTAGGAAGCTACAAGCTGTCTTAGTCTTTTGCCATTCTTTTCTATATACTCCCTCTTATATTTTTTATCCCAACCCTGCCACAAGCATTCCAGCACCACAAAGGTATAAGCTACCTATAATGTGTAAAGATAAGTCTATCGAAAGAAAACAAATGCTAAGTTAGCCCCTCAAAATTACATTTACCCACTTTCAAGTAATTATTTATTAATAGATGTTTACCAAACCTCTGCTCAACAAAGTTACAATGTTCTAATATTGCATTTCTTGGCTCGGGCTACTCACTCATACTTTAATCTTGCTTTCCACAGTCATGGGTTATATATTTGCTGTGTCATTTGCTTTTCTCACCATACAGGCCTTCAACTAGGCCAGCAGTAACACAATCCCTGTGCTCTGCTTTCAGACTTACTGAAATTGTAGCTTAATTCAGAAAACCTGCTAAAATGTAGGTAACACAGTTTGGTAAATCATTGCCTTACTGCAATTGTGAAAATGCAACTTTCACTCTTACAAAGCAAGAGGACCTGCATAGCTGCATTTCCTGGTAGAATCCATAAACACTGAAAGCACATAAATTTGCATCAAGTGATCTCAAGCATTACATACTCCAGCATTTTCTAACAGGCTCCAGATGTCAATTACCTCATTTTAGCTCTCATAAAAGAGCAGCTTTTTTTTTTTCTTCTCGATTTGTCCTCTTTCCTTCCTTCAATCAGTCTCAGTTCTCCCAAAAATGAAATCTTTATAACCAATAGGCAATAACATTAAGTCTCTCAAAATATCAGGAATCTAAGGAATTGCCCAGAAACAAATCTGGTAATATATATCAGAAGTATTACATATATATATATATTCTGAAGTGTTCAGAAAGGTACAAGTTCCATCAATATAATCAATGAGTAGTAAAAAAAAATCCCCACAACATTTTAACACAAGCTTTAGAGTTGTGCCTCTACTGGGAAATGTATTGTTTCATACAAGAAGAAATGTGTTACATTCTTGAATGCATTGCAATTTTTATGTGTGACAGCTAAAAATTTTCTAATGCAGACACAAATTCTTGTATTGGCCCTTCTGGCTGGTTAACAGTATCTTTATTCTTATTTACCTTTTGCGGACCACAAATCAGTGCATGGATTGAAGCAATCCATAAGCAACAAATTAAGAACCACTGGTACATGAAAACATCCTACTAGTCTGATAATATATATGAATTCTGTTGAGAAGTTGATATAAAAATAAATAAATCAACTTTAACCACATAACCCTGAATTTTAAAAGCAGAACATTTTCCAGCTGTCGAAGAAGGAATTCCTATAATAAAACCAGCTGTCCATCATTTCTTTCAAGACTCTACTTTCAACAAGAACTAAAACACAACTAAATAAGAGGAAGAAAAGTTAAAGCCTCAGCTCCCTCCACTTAAGAACTGTAAAGTCCTGACCAAAATAACCACCAATCGTCCTTTAATCTTATCTGAAATCTGACAAGCACACTCCCACCACCCCACCAGCCCTCCTTCCTCAGGACAGGTAGTACAATTCAAAAGTAAAATGTTTCATCTGATGAAATAATGACTTGACAACTTAAGGAAGAACCATTTGCAAACATCGCAACTCGGAACTCCAAGGGAACAGAGGCAGTGTTTCCATGGAGAAAAGCAAGTTGTCTGTCCATTTGGTATGGAAACAAAGAGGACATTCTAGAACTGAGCAGTGTAATGTTTGAATTGACTGAAAACAGACTGCATAACCTCTATCTTCTGCATGCAGACACACGCAGCCCAGCTCTCAGCAGTGTACTTTGAGGCTGGAATGCTGCTATACAAATAAGCCACAAGTAAAGTGAAACAATTATTTTAAAGGCTGAGCATCCACTATCGGCCATACACGAGTTCTTCAACACATTTTGAATTTTAAAGATTTAATATTAAACTTTGCTAACACCGTTAAGAGACCAAATACTGTCAGAAAGTGCCTTTCAATGCCAACACATTTCGAAGCTCAAAACAAGAGATCACTTGAATTTGTTCATTCAGCTGAACCTACCAGTGCTTTGCAAAATCCACGTAAACACTGAGGTATTCTAAAAGGGTTGTGTAGAATAGATACTGAAAAATCTCAGGGGGATCCATAACCAGAGAATATCCTATGAAATCCCTATGTCAGTCAAATAGTAGGCATCTAGGAAATAAACTTTGACCATATCATGAAGAAAATTTAATGTGTGGTGCTGAGGAACACGGTTTAGCATCAGAGTTGGTGGAGTTCATAATGGTCGGACTCAACGACCTTAAAGGTCTTTTCTGACCAAAAATGATTCTATGTACAAAATAAGTCAGAAAAATCCCTGCTGTAGAAGTGTGATATGGAAAATCTATTTCAAACCTCACCACAACCCAGTAACTTCACTTTCCTGAGAGAAAAACAAGCTCACCACATGAAGCCCTCTGTTTGAAGTAGCAGCCTGAACAGCATTTCTTAAATATCTGTTTTATACCCTTGATGTTCATACCACTACCACCAAGCTTTCAGAAGCTCATGAGTCATTCTTCAAATATCCTGACAATGGTTTAGGGAAAGTAACTTGGAATTTTGAGCCTGGAAAGTTTTCTCTTCTGATCCATGAGCTACTCCAAGACTCCTCACAGTTTAACTTTTAAAGTGTTTAGAGGGATGCTTTAAAGTGTCTAAGCATCTTCTGTACGAATCAGGTCTAATTCCTATTATAACTCTAAAAGCTGCATTTGCAGTCTCCTGGACTGGTATTAGATTCTTGTAAAAGGTGAGTATATATCATTCCCAAAACACTTAAAATAATGCTTTTAGTTAAATTTATGAGGCTTTTGAAATTCATATACAATTTTAAAGTACAACCACATTTTGGCTTTGAATATTTGCATTCTGCATTGCAAAGAATGCTTTAAGGATGCTTTTCCCTGTGCAAGACTGTGCCAGATCACAAAGACCAACTTCTGCAAGGTTCAGATAGGAATAAGATTACTTCACCCACAGCAGGTCCGCAAACTGACCAGACTGAGACATATCCATCAACATTCCTGCTGAAACAATTCTGCATGAGGCAGGCCCAGAAGAGGGATAAACTGCAGAAAGCAAACAGCCTCACACGTTCTCCCTATTGCCACCACCTTATTTTGTTTCTGAGGAGGAATACAAGTGCAGTTCTCCACTACCACATGTTTTGCATCCCAATTCCTTCTGTTTTGGAATATTGCAACGTCAGCACATCCAGAATGTGAGGAATGAGCTGCATCCTAGAACAAGTTGTCCTGATCATTGTGTCTCTTCTGCCACATTCTGGATCTATTTGAGCTATTTCATACTGAGCAACCAAACCCCACCATTTTGCAAGTGTTGGACTGCATTTAGAAATTCCCCAGCACACAGTACCCATTGTAAAGTCACACTACACTTCAAAGTCAGTTCTGTAACAAGCAGTTAAACAAAAAAGATGGAGTGAGAAGCCTTCCTGCATTAACCTCTCACAACTTGTCTTGTAATTGTGCAGCAGACTTCATATTTCTATAGCCATTTACTACTTAAATACAACTGCTTTGGTGCTATGAATTCACATCAAGGTCTCTCTGCATTTAGCCACTGAAGCCAATTACTGAACTTCTCTCTGAACCTAATGCTCATGACTTAGTGCAAATCCAGCACATTTTGTCAGCTCCAAAGCATTTATTGAGTGAGTAACAAGTTCAGACCAAAACAAGCCAGAAAAAGCACTGTAGGCATTTGATAACAAAGCAGGTCACAAACAGCAAATTATTATGGTACTGATGTAACAGCCTCTGCAGCAGTCACTGCTAAGCCAAATTGATTATCCAAATGTTTCTCAAGAATGTAACTGTGCTGTTCACCAATTACACTGTGGGATTACAGAGGCATCTTCAAGTATCACTGAGTTGAGATGGACAGAATTTTTAAAAGAATTTATATATAAAACAGAAAATATTCAGAGTGAAGGATTTAAAGATTTGAGTAAAGGCTGGCATCTGGGAGACTACATTTGATTACTCATTTGACACATAGCAATTAGAAGAAAGGAAGCATTTAAACTTCAGCTTTATTCTGTCTCTCAGAAACCATGGATTTTTATGTCAATTAATCAAGTAATATGATGATCTTCTCAGGTACATTGCTGCTATAAGAAAAGACATCAAAATAATAGCATGATAAACACTGAATTAAATGATGCATAAATGTCATCACAGTGTATTTATTTAGCTAACTAGATGTTCTGCATACTGGCAGCATCAAAATATATGGGCTGGTATGTGCCCATCAAACCAGTGTTTTGTACCTCAATTTTAGAAGTAGAAAACATTCTGCATTTAAAACTCAGCTGGTCAGGTAGAAAAAAAAATAAAAGGAATCCAGATCTCAGATCTGATGTTTGCAGATACTGGTACATGGTATAAAAATTTAATAAGAACATAAGCAACAACACCCCCTATAGTTTATATAGGGCCATTCTTTTTATTACATTCTACTTCAGCTCATTTCAGCCCAATCCAATAAAATCAAGATATGAACTCTAGGGCCCTTCTCAAAAGCAAACACTCACCCTATGTGAACCACAAAGCCTCAAGTTTCCCCTACTGTGCTCTTCACATAAATATGGATTTTATAAAGGACAGATCCTTGGAGAAGTGTATTTCTGTTTATTTTCACTAGGCATAATTATTTAATAGAATGAAAGCAATCCTTTGATCTTCTCAAGTACCTGCAAAATCACTACCAGGATTACTCCTGCAAATGTGAGATTTAGAATGACTTCAGCCTAACTCAACAGACAGCTTACTTTAGCTGTCATAAAAATACAAACCCAAACGACTGGAATAAGCTGGGAAATGTGCCCACTGGTGTGACACAGCTCTTTTGACAATGTCACTAAATTTGAAACAAAGAGCAGCTAACAAATTACTCAAACTGTGTCACATCTATAGGATCACTAGCAGAGATCCTCAACTATCTTTCAACTCTATTTCAGAGGGCATCTGTTTAGATAATCATTACCTACTCTGAAGTAACTAGTATGTTTGGTGAAACAAAGGCACCCAGAGGATATCCAAAACAGTCTCAACACTGCAACACAAACACTATGCCTTGTCATCACTCATCCCACTATCAAACACCATCACACCACAGTATAAGGACACCCCCATAAATAGCTACTGGGTTTCTGTAACTCCAAAGAGCAAATCTTTTTCCTTAAGAACTCAGAAAACACTCCAGCTTTCTTGCACACTTAAGAGGGGCTGGGAAAGAACAGAATTTGTGGTTTGGGAATCAACCCAAACGCCCTGTGATGCTATCCCTTGTTAAGGGCATGGCTAATCTAGAGCTCAAGCAGATATGTTCCTTAACGGAGACAGAGAGCAAACACTGTTATTTCTCTGTCATGGAGATTAACTGTTTTCTGTGTGAGTTCACAGATCCACAGCATACCCAGGACCAAAGACTTTCAGACTATCTTTCAACTTCAAGGCTTTTTATGGCAGTGAGGCCTGCATACAAATTTGAATTTCTCCTTTGATTTTGAAGCTGCTGGGTACTTTTTAAAAAAAAAAAAAAAAAAAAAAAAGCAGATTTCTAAAAACAAATATTATATTCTTGTAAGATTCACAAAAGTAGGCCAACTGGTAGGAGGGAGACTTGTGTTCAAATAGTTTTGTGTTTACCTCAACAACTTTAGATCAGGCCAACTAATTTCTGAAGCAAAATGGAAACCCTGAAGTATTGCCATGAATACACTTAGCAGCAACAGGTTAGCAGGATGTTTGGAGATGTGAATACAATATAGTTAGGAAGACAGCTGTTAGGAGACACAAATCCACTGAAAATTAGTGTGACACTGCTAAGCTGGAAAGTAAAACACATGGCTGATTTTCTACCTTAGAAAGTGCAGGACCTCCACTGCAAACTGGATGAAGAGGATTCTCCCTGCATGTGATTGGGAAGGGAAAATGCAGGGTAATGCCCTAGAACTAAGAAACTGTACTAGGAATAAGATAAATCAGATCAAAGATGCTGAGAGGCTCAAGACATCAAACCATCAGTCAGCTATTACAGCAATGAGATGAGAAAGAGAATTCATTAAAGCTTCTGCTCTGCAAATGGATTTTAATTCTGTATCAAGGACATTTTAAAGTCATCTCATCTCATCATTCTGTAACTCACCATGCTCAGATTCCAAAATGCCTGAAGACTCTTACTAAAAAAAAAACAAAAAAAACCCACTGAAACAGAAAGAATTAGACTATTGAATATGAAGTATAAATAAGAGAGGATGTCTCTAAAACTAAAAAGTAATTTAGGGCTAATGAGTACTTTTTTCTTCAATCTCTGCTGCTATTTCTAAACACAAGCTGTTCAATTTTTTAACAAGCTTCCCATCTTTAATTAATAAGGAAGAGCTGATAACTGTTTAAAAGCTTAAAAATACCCCAAATCACAGGAAATACGATGCAAACTAACACTCCAAGTTGCCACTGTACACATGCATTATAAAAACGTCACTGCTCTAGTCTATTAAAAGATTGGAAAGCACATGATCCTCCTAAGCACACATCACTCTCTACAATGAGTCAAGGATTCAGAAGTAGAGAGTTTTCACCCAAGGAAGTATATAATTTACACCTCTTCTGCTAGGCCTGCTATCAATACTTCTTACGTTGCCTGCATTTTTCCAGGGAAATTCTTGCCTTTCCCAAAAGCCCTCCATTTCAGTAACAAGAAGAGTAACTTGCTTGACTATCCACGCTACTGCTGACGGAAATGCACTTTGACCATTACGCTAGGTGCATTCAGTCCACAACAACGGTTATGACTTTGGAACAGCAGAGCATCAAATATCAGTTAGTGGACATCTAAACTTTCATTTAAAAAAAAACTTTCATCTAAGGAAAAATCTCTCTTGTCAACCTAAAAACCAAAAGCATATAGACAAAGACACAAAGCTTCTCCCTAATACACTTACAGCTGCTTTTCATAGCAAAATAATTAATTCTGATGGACTTGGGTGAAGCTGTTAGCGTTTCACACTCTTTGAAAGCATCAAGTCAGCAATCCCTTTTTAGCTCTCCATGTTCTTAGCCTTTTAAATTAGCACCATGACTGCTATATGGCTGGCATATAATGAAGCAGAAGTACAAATACAGAACTTAGACAAACATTGCTGCAATTGAGCGGACATCACTGTCTTGCAAATAGTAAGATTATAACGATCGGGAAAACCGAGCACCTTCTAACAGTGTTTATTCTTGAAATAAGAGAATGTTATGAAAGTTAAAGAATACACAGTACTATTCATCCAAGAGTCTTCTGTCTGAGTTTGTACAAATCAGATGGAGAACTGTTAGGCAAGTGCTAAGGTAGAAACTTTTAGTGTCTCTTCTTAAATATATCCTTTAAATTCTTCCCAGACAGAATTCTTTCAGAGATACATCTTCTAAATTGTTTCAGAGAACAGGAGCTAGACACTAGATATGCGGGTATTTCAAAGGGTCACTTGTACCACTCTAAGTGCAACATCATCTTGCAAAAGTCAATGCCAGTAGAGGACAAACACCTGGAAAAGCACAGACACGTCAGTAGATGTTTGATATCATCAGGGATCACACTGCTGACAGAGCTGGCTTCAGTTCTGCCAGTCAAGAAGAATGAAATGGTTGCTCCAGAAGAAATTGGCATCTAGCTCAGGGCAGCTGAGATTACAGCTAATGCAGTATATAATTGCCTTTCATTAAATAACAAAACACCATCCAGCTGAGGCATTTCTAAACATGCCAGACCAATAAGGATTCCAGTGCGCTACTTTTTAGACATGCCAGCAGAGCCAGTAGTCCCCAAGGAATGCCAAAAGATTAAACAAGAGGTGCATTCATTCATGCTCATCATGTTCAAACATTAGAAGACTTGCTTTCAACATACAGAGCTAACATTTGACCTGAATGTTTCAGAGAGGAGGAGAAAAGCACTTCTGAAAAGTCATCTTGCCAAGATAGATAGTTCCATTTCTTTTTGAGGGAAGATCTGATCAGAAATAATTTTGGTCACTTCTAAGAAAAACTTTTACAGGGCTAAAAGAATCATCTGATCTGCCCAAGCTAAGTAAGTAAAGGCTGCCCTGGATATGCACATTCAGAAGATGGTGAATAGATGCAGCCAGATAAATCTACAGGAGCGCCAGAAAGTCACAGCAATCAGCATATAGAGCACTGTTCCTTCCTACAACATAATCACATGAATAAAGAGGTTGTTTATTTCCTACAGTACACCACAGTGACAAAGACAGAGGGTGGATGCTTTTCTGCTCCTCCTCAGAAAGCTGAGATCTTCTCCTTAAAACTAACCATACAAATTATATAACTTCCCCCCCAAAAATAAAATCTCCCTTTTGATCCTTAAAGACACAGACATTTAAGGTCACATTTTCAAGCTTTTCTGCTTCAGCTAACACATCTCTCTCCCTTCAGAACACACAAAGTTTGAGTGCACTTCAGCACAAACAGAAAATCTTCTAGCACATGTAAGAACTATACAGGCAGAGAACCCTAAAGCGTTGTAATTTTAAACCAAGAAATAAAAATCTGTGCACATTTTTCATCCTACAGTCAGTATGTAAATTAGGAGGGTTTGTACCTGAACAGTTACACATTCCTTAGACTAAGATACATTGCTGTTGGGGCTGGGGGATTTAATTTGCTATCTCATTACACGTTGTGGCAAGTGCACACAGACACACACCAGAAAAAAATCACTCTCTGACACTGCTAGTTTCAGAATTACAGGCATACTGCTGCTCTTTAAATAAAATTCTTTGCAAAGCAGCAGGCATAAAGGCATTTCCTCTTTTGCAGCTCTTTCTTTTAAAGTATTAATATAGGTATCATGTTTTAAATTCTTTCTGCTCAACGATCTCAGAGCAACCTGTGAACTCCTACAAAACCCTACCCATTCACCACACAAAGTAAGTGAAGGGATGGGGAGGAAGGTTTTAATTTCACAATCACATTTTTCATCACATATACAATCACAAAGTAAGTTTTCTTCCCCATGCTGTGTTTTCAAATACATATTTTTTTTCGTGGTGTTGACTTTTTTTTTTTTTTAAACTATTTAAAACACAAACACGTTATAATGAAAGGGAAAGCTAACACCTGATTTCAAATGCAGCAGGCACCACATTAACATGTAACTAACAGCAACAATTAACTCCTGCCCCATCACAGCTGAGGCACTGAAAAGAGAACACTGAATAGCCTTAGGTAGCAGGGAGATAGCGGAACAGGAGGGGCCCACAGCACAGCCTATGCCCGAGATCCCACAGGTCTAATGTTGCCTATAGCTATGGCAGTGAACTCTGGCTCAGCCACCTGGAAACTGTGGCGTCGAGAGCAGCTCACCCGCAAATCGGGAGCTTTGGATACAACACAAGCAAATGTAAAACCAAAAAAAAAAGCCAAAATAAATCATAACACAAACCATTAGTTAGTCAAATATCAGCACATAAAGTGCAGGATACTGAGAACTGCAGGTCAGCGTTTACCGTGACTTCACGATAAGCCTTCTTCCCCTCAGAATCTTCCACTCAAGCCACCCAGAACTAAGCACATGCTATATCTTCCAGAGGTAAAACTCGACCAGAAACTGCACTGGACACCCTCAGTTTCCTACCTACTCCTCACGAAGCCATCCACACAGGCGTTTTGTGTGGTGGGAGACGGCACCAGGGAGGCCCCCAGCCCACCTCAGGATCCTGCACCCCGCAGGGGCCGCGGCCGACCCCTCCTCCTCTCACCAGACTCCGAGTTTACAGAGTGCAGGTACGCCAGGAGCAAAACAGGCAGCCAGCCTCGTCCAAATCGGGGCACGGCTGAGGCGGGAGAGGCTAGGAAGGCATCCAAGAGCGGGATAAGCCCAGCAAGCCCGAGCACAGGGCTCGGGAACCAGCCAAACCGGCTGCTGTCACCGCAGCCCTGGCAGGCCGGCGAGGAAGCGCAGGCACGTGTGCGGAGGTTAACCGCCCCAGGGGAGCAGACGCCGGCTCCCGGGGCCTCGCCCCACCCAGCCCCGCATCGCCCCTCTGGCGCTGCCCACCGCCCCGCTCGGGACACCTCGCTCCCGCCCCTCCACGCGCNAGGTGGCCGGCGGCTCCCCCCCGCCCTCAGACGGCGCCATCACCCGCCCGGCAGCGCCGCCACCGCCCTCCCCGCGTGGGCCCCAACGGCGGCCTCACCGCTGCCGCCCTCAGCTCCACGCTGCCGCTGCTGCCTTCTCCGGGCGCCGCCAGCACCGGGCACAGCTCCTGCCGCGGCAGCCTCCTCCTCCTCCCCTTCTGCAGCGGCGGCGGCACCTCCCCGGCTCGCAGGGGGCGGAGCGGGTAGGCAACGTCCGCGCCCGGCCGGGCCCGCGGCACGGCAAGGCGGAGACTGCAGCAGCAGCAGCCGCGCCTCCCTCCGCGCCCCGTCCTCGCTCCCGCTCCCCTGCGTTCTCCCTTCGCCTCCTTCTCCCTTTGTCTCCCCCCAGCTTTGTTCGCCCCGGGGGGGTGCCCGCCGCAGTCGGGCAGAGGGCGAAGGAGAGGCTCTCCGCGCTCTTACTCTGCCTTCTTTTCCGGGTGGCCGCTGCAGGGAGGGCAGGGCCCCAGGGAGCCACCCGTCCCGACGGCCGGCGGGTAGCCGGTGGAGCGAGGGCTTGGCTCGGGGAGGCAGCTCGAGCACCGGTAGCGCTGACCCCTCGGGAAACGCGCTGCGGCAGCGGGCGGGTGGCAGTGGGAGGGGAGAGGAGACAGGAGCTATGAAGCTCTTAATGGATTAATAACTTTACTGTCTGCTTCTTTTACTCCATTTTCCCTTTGTCCTGATGCCCAGGAATTTATCATTCCTTCTCAAAGTACTGAATATTTTCATTGTGTTTGTGAAGCAACACATTGGAACCTGGCGTTATCCCCTTGCTAAAGTTGAAACAGCTGCAGCAGCAGCTCAAACACCATCATCAACCCTTTAATACCAGTTTTCAAGGCTGAATCAAACAGCTCTGCTTCACTTCTTTACCTCTTATAATTAGACAACAGAGACCAGCCAGAGCTAGCCCACAACCGCTGAATTCATCACAAAGCAAAACTCAGTTTGCAGTCTCACAGATCATTTAGTTTCTGCATGATGCCATTTGAACAAAAGGGTGATGAGAAAGCAGTTCCATTGCTGGAGCCTGATTGCAATTTGTGTTTCATTTTGGCTTCAGTCTTTGGCATTACTCCAGCATGGTAAAGCACAAAATGGTGTGACACAGTCCCTCAAATAATAGGTTTCAACTAGATCAGCGTTTAGCTATGTTTGTTAGAATTTCACTTCCTAAGTGTTAAACAGAGTCTCTTGCCCTTGCCATTAGATACTGAAACAGATACCGAATCTGTGTACAGCCACCTCTCTTTCTCCCTGCAAAACCTGATAAAAGTTTTGCTGAATAAGGACTTCAGGATTTAAATATTAGATTAGAAATACAGAGTCAGCAAATTATTGATTACAACAAAAATTAACCCTGCAGGCCTTAAGTACAGAAACCCTCCCTAACAAAAAAGAGACAGGCTAACTTCAAACCCAAAACACCTGCTGACTTGAGAGCTACAGCTGCAGATGTTTGTGCTTCTTTCTGCTTTTTTGTGCTTCTTTCAAATTGTAAATTTGAGCTTTCTGTACTGATCTGATGCTAATAAAGAATGTGTTTTCCTCCAAGTGTACAGTTTTTCCATAATTTTCCTCCATGAATATGATTATGTCTCAGTTTATTCATTACTATATAGGTACACTGCATGTGTGTGCAGTTCAATGCACAACAGTACAAGTTTTCACGAGCAGTATTTGATGTATCAAGTACAGAGCACAGCAACAAGAAGTCAGATTAGTCTTGAAGAGATGCAGCTTTGCACTGTTTAGAACCTGCAATGAAGTGCAAGCAGTAAAGAGCAGTGGTGAAATAACAGATGAGCTACAATTCAAATGTGTAAGTAGCTTTCTTTACTGTCTTGCAAAGATGAGCTAAAAATATCCTTAGTCAAGCAAGAATTTGGAACGATGTTGCACAGATCAAAAGCTTCTACCTATAAAGTGAACATACCATTGGTTTTTCATGTAATTTCATAGTGAGCAGGATCATAGCTTCAAGATCAAAGTAATCCTGTAGGAAACAAGGGAGTTAGTTATCCATCTTTCAACCATGAAAAAGTAGCTTTAGAGCTACTTAACTGTAACTTAAGTTCATCCCAATCAGAAATGGTTGGCTTAGTTTCCGTGCGCCAGCCTACACTCAGACGCAGATATATGCAGGCTGGGGTAACATCTGGTGCGTTCACACTCAATTTGTGGCAATTATTACAAAAAAAAGATGTTGGTACTAGAAATCATACCACCGTAAAGGACCAAATATTACTGAAAGGCAGAGTATCTTTTATTGCAACCCTAGTGGCTCTCCTGAACTGCATCACCAGATCAGTCAACTCAAAATATTTTTTCTTAACTATGAAAACAGGAATTGCTGGATGCTCCAGGGAAATGCAGGATGCTGACATAACTACTGGCATCCTGGCCACAACTATAAGGCCTGCTTTAGAATGAAAATTGCTCTCTTCAATTAAGTGGGTACACCAGTTGAAATGGCTTCTGCTCTTTTTCAGCTTTGTTAAATTACTGAAGCTTTCAGAATCGTCAGTGTTGCTCTTTAAGGATAGCTTGACTTAAGAGATTCATTTGGGTACATCCCATCAAATATGCAAGATGAAGACTTTGAGTATTTTTTTAAAATTAATTATCTCAAAATATATATCTGACAATTCCTACAAAGAACTGATGGACATATTTGCTTCAGAAAAACTGACTAATGCCCTTTTTCTTTTTTAAAAATGCTGCTTCAAAAATCCCAGCACAGCAACTTGCACTCTTATTTTCTGTAGATGTTTCTAGGTTTGCAACAATACAGCAGGATTCCTCCTCCTCTTTAAACCCCAGTGGTACATCTTGCTCCTCTATTTACAGCTATATTGATCCTAAAGAGATTTAGTGTCCTGAAGCCTCATGCTTCCTCTTAATTTTGACTTTATGTCTGTAAAACAGGCAATCTCTGGATGAAAACCTTTTTTAGTCTTAATTATCACATATGAAACAGTTCCCCCAAAAAACACTGCAGACATACTAGCTACTTTCACAGTTGAAAGGCTGCAAGAAGTCCTTCTATTCTTAAAATACTTACTGTTTTCCTTTCCTTGGTCAGCTGTAGTACCCATCAGCAATGCAAAGAGGTTTTGCAAGTCCATGTTCTTTGTTGGTATGCTTCAGAAGACAAACTTTCATCCTACTCAACATGGGTACAACAGAAAAGAGCATTTAGACAGTTTAAAAAGATCTTTTCTGCACACTGGTTTAAACAAAGCACTTCACAATAATGTTCTCTTGATTATGAGCATTAGGAGCCAACTGGAGAAGTCAGTCTGTGAAAAAAAGATAACACTATGCAAGTCTTTTATCATGTATGTAAACACTATCAAAAGCTGAAATCTCACCTACAGAGAAACAAAGCAGGTTTCTTGCTCCTATTGAGAGTGCTGACTTCTAGAGGAAATTAATTTTTATTCAGTCACTGGATGACAGCTAAATACACATTGTAAAAAAATCTTAGGTTGAATTGTTGCCACTTGTAGCTGAACTAAAGTTTAGGAAGCATCCAATTGTCACATATTAGTTACCGTGTTATTAAATCCATCCTGTTTATAAGCTTCTCCAAGAATTGAGACCAGTTCCTATGTCTGACTCATCCTCCCCACCCCCCAAAATGTAAGTATGAGTCTATAAT
The DNA here is from genome assembly GCA_013396835.1 of Psilopogon haemacephalus. Lineage (NCBI taxonomy): Eukaryota > Metazoa > Chordata > Aves > Piciformes > Megalaimidae > Psilopogon > Psilopogon haemacephalus. Next base: position 65,283 of record VWZI01020610.1, on the reverse strand, counting down.
ATATTCTTAGGAACAGCATCAACCTTCATTGGCATTTACTTACCAGAGGCAATAGAGCCATGACAAAATGAAGGTGCTGCAGAGTTCCATGGCAACTACCAAGGCAGGGGAAACACTTTAATTATAATTCAGCTTTTTTCCCCTCCTCTTTATTGTTCTTTTTCCCAGGTATCCTGCCTTAAGAGTTTCCAATAATAATAATTCTTAGAGCTAACCTCTTTCAGGTATTGTCTGGAATCTTTCTACTGCGAATTAGGTTATAAAAATTTAAGTTACAAATTCACATCTTTCCAGGAGATAACTAGCTACCTGACTGATGACCCTGAATATTTTGTACAGATTCAATGTTTTCAGATGTTCGTAAGCATTTTAAAACACTTTTCTGTTCCAAGTGCTGTGAACTAAACACAGCTGCTATGCCAATAGGAATCTGTGGGAAAATGTGAGTGAATGCCTGCTCACACTGTACCAACTTCATTACAAATTTTATTACTCATTCTAGTAAGCTCTAATCTAGGTTAGTATGCCACACCCATCACCATGGGAATGTGACTTAAAAGTATCAGAAATACTTCACTATTCATCTTTTTCTCAGACCTTACAGTGTGATCTGATTGCAGTTCCAATATACCAAAACCATTTGAGGAGTTATATTTAACAGATTAAAGAAGTTCAGTAATCACAAGACTCTTCAGTGCATCAGTATAGAGCATTTGACAGGCACAGTAAAGTATAGATAAAAACCTAAGATAGCACGATGAAATCATTCCTAATCATGAGAAACAGCAGGGATAACTTCCCACCCCTAATTAACTGTACCATTCTACAGCAGATGTAAATACAGCAGGAGTTTTCCTTGTTCTGTTCAGTCTTCTCAGAGCTTTATCCATACTCCAAGTAACTTGTGTGTAGCAAATACTAAAATGGCCTGAACAAGAAAAAAAACCCCACAACTGAAAACTCAAAGCCTAGAGAAAATTAAGAATTTAACATATTTAAATTAGAATTTACTACTACATTAAGAGCTGTGTTGCTGAAATAACTTTACTCTTATTTTAATACATCCGGTATAAATCTTGGGAAGCAATAAAGTTAAGTTTTTTTAATGGTAAATCTGAGGATTTGTACAACTATGAAAGTTTATCTACTCTTACCAATTAGGTGGAAGGGTGGTTTATTATGAATTTCTTGTGAGGACACAGAGCACTGAAGGGTACTAAGCATATGAAGATCTTGCTGTTTCTGTAAGCAAGGCAGAAGTACTCCTGTCAAATGCAGGCTGTATGTCCTACTTGAGACACATCATTTTGTAAGAGCTATTAAAAAGAAAGATTTAAAGGTGTGGAGAGGGAATTGTATGTTTAAAACATGAGCACCTCAACACACCCAGAAGGTGTGTACACTTGGAAATCATTACCTCATGCCCTGCGTAACATTATCATCCACGTGTGACTGATACAGCACACAGCACATGACAGCTTGTGTAAACTCCCATTACTTTTAACTCCATGGGAGGAGGCACAAGACAGGACAAGATCACTATATGCTTCCCAAAAGATTTCTTTGTGAAATGTATAGGGCTGTGATACATAGATGTGGTGCTGACTGACACGGTTTAGCACTGGGCTTGTCAGAGTTAGATAATGGTTGGACTCCATGATCCTAAAGGTTTTTTCCAACCAAAAGGGTTCTATGATTCTAAGTTGGTAGTAGGAAGTGCTTAAAAAAAGACTGTATGTGACACTTAGTGCCATGGTTCAGTTGATTAGATGGTGTTAGGTAATAGGTTGGACTTGACAATCTCAAAGGTCTTTTCCAGTCTGGTTGGTTCTGTGGTATTATTTAATTATCCATTTCTGTTCCATAAAGTAATACTATGTATCTTCTGAAATATGAAGAATGAAAGAAAACAAATCCAACCCACCTCTTTCACTTCAGTATACACAATAAACATTTACCTTGACCTTTGATCTCCAAGTGCAAATAAACAAACTGGTATATACTCTAAAGCTTTTTCAGCCTTTCGGAAGACAAGTAGTTCATATCTAAAGACACTTTGGTTCTCCCCTCCTGTAAAATGTAGAAGAAAGAAAGAAATAAATACAAAACCTTTACCTAAAAACAGCCTGAGGTTCTCCCAAGCATTCAAATGCAGTGTACTAATACATTATAAGGATTTTTGTGAGCTATATGGCGACTGCAAAGCTGAGAATTTTAAAGGTTAAGTTCAGTCTCTGAAGTTACCTTATCAAAACCACCTTTGAACATGCCCCCCTTCACAAGTCTTTTCTTAGATACTTGAACATACTTTTACTCATCTCCTGCATTTATAGACAAATGTTTTAGCAGCTCCAGTGAGTACTGTTAAGTCAATCCAATACTCCCTCTGTTGGCAGTGCACATCATGTACAGTCATTTCACCTACGGTTCCTTCTGAAGACAATGAAAAGGGGGAAGAACAGTGTCAGAAGAATTAATCATCAGAATTAAAACACTTCTAAGCTCTCAGAATTGGGAAATTCTTCAGATTGTGATAAATGAATGGTATGGCAAGTTTCTGTTCAAGTAGCTAAAATAATTTTAAGAGTTTGATTATAAAAACCTGTATAGTTGTGACCCTTTCTAAAATACTCAGCTTTATTCATCCTCATTTAATCATTTGTTTTTCTAATCATCTGCAGCAGTCGATTTTCAAAAATTAGCCTGATGGCTTAGGACTCCAATTAAAAAAAAGAATCCTTATATAAAAGCTCATTTATTAAACGTCTGTACACAACAATGACCATGTATGTACAGCAAGTTTACAGGAGGGATGACATTACAAAAGATAAGAGTGGTAATTAAAACTGACCCACATAAATAATTTACAAAAATATTTGAAAGGGTGAAACTAATGCTGGTAATCCCTGATTATCTTCCATCCAATTGCCAGGATTTTGGTGTGGGAAATCTTAACATTAAGACTTTGTTAAAAAACCATTCTGAATATATTAAACTTATCTACAGGATTATTAGCAAAATGTATAAAGTACTGATTATTGTACAAAGGACAGGTATATATTAAAAAAAAAAAAAAAAATCACCAATCCACCTAAAACTCAAGACAATAGAAATCTTAGCCAAAATGATGAACGGCAAACCACAAACTTCTCTCTGGTTTCATGTACTGGCAAGTAAATCGCTCTTAACAAATCAACAGTCCTGTTATTCTTTAGTGGAAGGATGAAATCTGGGACATTTCTTCTGTTTTCTGGCAGCGTTGGTGGTCCTGGTCAACAGGGAAGCTCTCTTTTGACTGGAATTCCAAGGAAGAACAGGGCAGACCTATATTTATCAAGATTTTCTCCTTTCCACAAAAGGATGAAGAAGTTCGTAAAACTGGAGGAGAAAAGACAAGGAGGCAGGGATTTGGACATAGTGAACCAAAGGAAGACCCATTAAGAGGAAGTCTTTTTCTTTTGCTGGTTTCTTGGGGAATTTTTTAACACGCTTCTTATTCGTAGATAAACACCTGTTGATTCTGCCATATTTTCAAATTCAAACGGTGTTATGCCTGCAGCAAACTTGCTCATGTCAGGAACAAGACTGGAGTTTTTGGTGACCACTTTACTACCACTCGTATTTTCTTCATCGTTAATCTCACAGCTGGGAGCAGGCACAGTGTTATCCAGTAAACCTTCAGAATCTGCATTATCAGGATTTTCCTTTACATTAAGTAACCCATCTCCCAGATTAGGACTAGCTATAGAAGGTTCATTTTCTGGTACCTGTTCACAGATGTCAGGTAACCTAGTTTCCACTGTAATCACCTTATCAGATGATCTGACTTCTGCAACAAGATCTACTTCATTCCTAGATGGTGATGATGTCACAGAATTTCCAGTTAAAGGTGTATCAACAGGAATATCAGAGTCACTGTTTGTGCTTTCTGCCTGCTCTAGTGCTGCCCAGATTAATCGCTGCTGTTCCTCCAGCTCTTCCAAGGTCAGGGTATCCTCATCCATGACTGAGTCCACTATTTTTGCCTGAGAAGCATCACCGGAAGCATTCTGTGGTGGAGTACCCCTAGCAAGAGGGGTATGGGTGGGTGTTGAAGGCTGAGATTGTGGAGGTGTTCCTCGTGGTAAAGGAGGAGGAGTTGATGGATGTCCAGGTGGCAGTGGAGGTTGGAACTGGAAACTGTTGGGAGTTTGAGATCTTTGTGACATTTCCAGATCTAGAAACAGATTGGAAGACATTTTTTAGAACTCGAAATCTGACTATGACAAGATCCAAAGTGCCAATGAATTGATGTACAAGCACTCTTCTATGTCTTCACATCCTTGGTGTTCAGCTGAGATACAACAAACCTTTTTGAAGGTTTCATTATGCACAGAAACTGTATTTTGGAGGATTTAAATTCTGCTATTCATTCAAAGACAAAAATAAGACAAACTACCCTTGAAGGTACGGAGTGCAAACATCCTTCAGTGTGTGTGTCAGTGTGGAGTATTTCCTCACAGGAAATCCAAAAGGAAAGACAGAAGTTTCTCCAGCTGTTCTAACATTTAAACAACATTGCAAATCCTCCTGGGAGTATTAGTGATTTTAAAGTCATAAGCTTGAAGCTTTCTACATTATTTCATCTAAATATTTAAGAATTTGGAGGGTTTCATAACAGAAGTTTCTGAAGGATACACCTGAAGTATAGAGATTGGAATTTGTAACCTAATATTTCATCTGCTCTGAACAAACTTGGAACCTCCTGCTTGGAAAGGCAGGACAATTACAGTGACAGAGACTGTCACTTGTAGAGGACCAAAGACAATTACAGTAGGACACTGCTGGCATTTGTTGGCAGTTACATTAATTACCACCATAAAAAACATTAACACTGGTTTCATTTTAGAAGCACTAACATTTACATCCAGAACAAGTTATTTTGAAAACAGAAATTTAAAAAAGGAAAGAATATTGGAGAATAACTATACCAGAGTCTAGGTCCATGTCGGCTGCTGGTACCTCCAGACTGTCACCTTTTAGTCGTTTTGAATGAGACTTTGACTGAGATGCAGCCCTTTTACAGCTAGATTTTGGACTTGGCTGAAAAGAAATTATTCAGGAAAACAGAAGAAACTAGTATTAAATTGCACACTGTAACATCTCCAGGTATAAGAACATATTTAAATGCCATTTAGTAACTATAAAAAATCATTTGGCAAGCCTGTGTTGCATTCACGCTTGAGAGATTCACATTTCTGTTCAGCTGCATTAATCTTGCTCAGGTGTAAGTGGCCAAAGAAAAGGCTATTTTCATGACATGGGATCACAAGCAAGTTTCCATGTGGACACCAAGATCCTATGAAAACATCACAACTCAAGAACTGCACATTCCTTCCAGCGAGGCTCAGAATTTAGCATTTAACTCCATTGAGACTTTTGGACTGACAGCAAAGCACAGATACTTGCCTGGAAGTATTCTGCACTAAAGTAACACAGGGCTAGAGACACACTGAAGAAGACTTGAAAATGATAGAGAACAAGACTACCATGTGTTGTCTCAAGACTCCTGTGAATCATGACTTTGGCAATTAAATTTTTTACTTATTAGGGAAGTCTGGAAGACAGTTTTTAGCCTTCAAAAATCTATAGCAACACTTTTTCCACAACTGTTTGTAAAATACTGCACAATTGGGATCTCCTTACGCTAACTGAAATAATGGAATGGGTTTCAAACATGATGCTCTTTTTGTCAGAACAGGTAAACCAAGGATGGGTAATTCACACCTGCTAGCATCAAGACCTGTGCAAAACAGAAGACATAAACAAGAGTTCACCAGTGGTTACACTAGCTACAAGACAACCAATTGTTGGGTTTTTTTTGTAAATCACAAAGGAGTATTTACCGCATGAAAATTAGAAAGGTAGTGAGCAAAGACATCCTTCTGTTGAGATGGTTGCATGGGGATGGAACCAAACATCTGCCATTCCTGCAGCAAGAAGGTAAAAAAAAAAAAAACAAAAAAAAAAGTTATATATGGTTGGGTAAGAACACAACTTAAACTGAGTGGTTAATAAGCCAAGATGAATTCAAGTTCTCATCAAAAGCCTCATGGATCACAGGAAATAGATCTTTAATAAGAACTTCTGGCGAGGCAAAGTACTCTCAACTGTGAACACAGGCAACTTATGCAAAATACTGTGACTGGGTAGTAGGAGTAATGATTTTTTTAAAAATCACTTTTAACCTTTGTCAACCTTTTCACAGCAACTACTCTACATTTACAGGATCTTAGGAGTTGGACGGGACCTCCAGAGATGGAGCCCGACCCTCCTGCCAGAGAAGGACCATAATCTAGTCCAGGTTACACAGGAATGCATCCAGATGGATCTTTAAAGTCTTCAGAGGAGACTCCACAACCTCTCTGGAGAGCCTGCTCCAGTGCTCCATGACACAAGTACAAGCTTCCCCTTGAAATAACTCTTCAGACAGTAAAAGCTCTACTTTGAAAAACTTAGAGCTTTTCACAACAGAAAAAAAACCTGAGGACAGAACTTTGGTTAAGAATACCCAATGAAGCCATACATTTGGAGACCACTAGATGGACAAACATAAAGCTGTAGGAGAGGTTGCACAAATGCTTCTTTTTAAGGCACAGGCATTAACATCGGTAATGAAGTCCACTAGCAGCAGGTTAAATACTTCTGAAAGTCAAAGTTTGGCAGCAACAGCTGTCACAGGAGACTCCTTGTGTGCTCTGTACTTAAAAAGCCATCCACCATGTAGATCTGATACAATTTGGTTTGGTTTAGCTATTGCAAAGGTTCCCAGAGATTGTGCAATAGTCTCATGTAGTGTTCTATAGCTCAAATTAGAACAACACTCGCAGTAATCTTCGTATTCTAAGAATGCTCAGAAAATCTAGATGTATGGAAGAGGTATTCATGTGAAATTTTGTGTTTAAAACACCCTGAATCATCCTTCTAGACTCCCCTTGGTTTCACAATGGAAATAAGAAGCACTATCACACCCTAGCCACAAGAGTCCTGACAGGTATCAAATAGATGGATGTAATTTCAATTACCTCAACAGCCCTGTCCCAAATCAGGTGCTTAAGAGCCTGTTTAAATAAAACTGCCAGATGCAGAGCACAAAACATTAAACTTGCAAAAAGCAATCACTGTTACTCAGCATGTTGTTCAGAGGGCAGAGGACAGCCACTCACATCTGGGATCCCACTTGGTGTAGACGTATTAAAGCCTGGGTAGTTTATCAACTTAGAGACATCGTATGTGGTGCGTTTGGGTTGGCAAGATCCTTCATCTTCTGTTCCATCATCACCTACGGTGAAATGTAATTATTATTGATGCAAATTAAGAATACTAATGAAAACCTCACAGGATTTAGGAACAGGGTTTTGGTTTTGAGAACATGAGTATTGGGAGAAGGTTCTGTAATTCAAAAAGGCAGTAACAGTAGGCAAATCTATCAGATACATGTAGAAAGAGTCCACAGAAATCTAAGTAATTCATAATCCCACTGCTCTTCATGTACAACTACTAGTCTCAAATCCGATATCAAGACTACTCTGAGATCTTACATAAATGTTGGTCATCAGTGAAAAGCTGGTAAATTATTTGCTAAGTTGTGTTTTAAGAAACATTCTTTGCTTACTGGTTTTCTTCATACTCATATAATAAAAGCAAGTTATTGAAATGCGGAAAACATTAGGGTTTCTTTCATTTAAAAAAAGCGATGGTTCTTTTAAGAAAAGCAATAGGCTATCTGCAAATCTTGCAGTTTCACAGAAACTCTACTTTCTATTAGCAAGGATTGATTAGAGAGAAATCATACTGACAGTCTTCACCTATGTATCCTAATCATTACAGAACTTGTTTTGGTGTAACATCACAGCCAGATGTTCAGTTCTACATGACTTTATTAAAGGAAATTTCATGTACAACTTTTTCCCTCTTCCACGAGGAAGATAAAGTTTTACCTAATAAGGTGTCTTCTCTTCTGAGCAGAGTGCCTGCAAACTAAAAACTACATTTCCACAGCATGTGCCTTACCTTTTCCATCGTAAAGCGCAAGTCCTGAGTGCTCCATTTCAGCCTCCTTGAGCCATCCAGGAGGATAACCCAGCTGACGCATGCGATATATAAATGGGGGAAGACTCTTATCTGTGACACCGAGTGCATCTTGAAGCTCCCCACTAAGTTGAGAAAACAAACAAAAGAAAATGTCCTCTAGTAAAACCCATAGTTGAGTTATGACACCAGGAAGTTGTGAACATTTTGTTGAATTTTAAACTGTCAAGTTTAGCTCAACTTAGTTTTAGCTCAAACTATGTGTCCCAGATATAACAATTTTAGGTGAAAAATAGCTCTGATGTTGAAAACAGATTTTCATCACTTTCATTTCTCCTAAACATTTTATGAGAATGTCTTTCATTTCTCCTATATTTAAACATTTTAGGAGAATGTTTATGAGCTACTCCAAGAGCAGCTTACTCAATTCATTACTCCTGGCCTTAACTGTAGCTATCACAACAGAAAGGGTGGAACTTAAACGCTAAAATTCACCAGTGTTTGCTCTGGTGACTTCTACAGCACCCAGAGCTCAAAATTTTCAGAATTTTGCATGGTTTTTTAGTTTGTTAATGTATTTATCTCCCTGCATTAGAGAAGCGTCATGGAAAACATGAGGACTAGGAAGCTAGCAATAGGCTTTCATCTGGAAAATAACTGTGTGATTTATTAAAGTTTTCTTTAGCAAATAAATTCAAACATAACACACTAACAGTTAAAAGCAACTGGTGGACTTAATGGAACTCTGGTAACTACCATCTGGCACTCCAAAGGTGGAAAAGGTGTTACTCTGGTAATGAAATCTGGCACTCCACAGGTCAAAAAGGTATTACAAAAAAAGCAGTGCAACAACTAATAGAAGGGAAAGATACCTAATTACTCCTGGTTTAAACTTCCCAAACCTCTCTTCTACTTCCTCTGCATGGTAACGCTGCTGAAAATTCTGATTGCTCGCTTCACCACAAGCTTCCATAAACTCCTTTCTCTTCTCACTTATACGAGCTGCATTTCGTGGCTTAAAAGATAATACAATTGGAAAGTTTAGATTTGAACAACTTACAATTTATGCACATCTTCACACAACGTAAAACTAGTAATCCCTACCCCCAACATACTGAATCATTATGGCTAGAACTAGAGCTTTAATAAAAACTACACAGCAAAAATAATCCAGTATTTGCATTGCATCTAGCAGATCTATAAAGCAGGTGGAAAGAGTGTTAAAAAATTACAGATGTCCCTCCAAAAATTAGACATTCAAAATGTTAAGCTAGAGAATTAATGTTCCAACTTAGTATTTCGCATTTGTACATATTAATAGTATAATCTCATCAGCAGAGACAAATGATCACTTATGCATCTTGCACGTTCCAACCTCAATGCACCTATTTTTTTTAAGATGGTGCAGGCACATTTGAGACATTCCTGGAAAAGCAGCAGTCTTCTGAATATGGATGCAGACTTTACCTTTGGACAGTCTTTCATCTGATGGTCTTCAGAACCACAGTTGAAACAATGTGATTTTGGCCTGCTTTAAAAAATAAAACAAAACCAAGAAATTAAGCCTGGAAATCACTTTGCAACATTAAATGCACCTAATAATTTAAAATCTTGTCAGATTTTTAGTTTCAGACTTCGAAACAAAATTGACTGCTTGTCAATTTGTGCTGTCTTATGCCTCTCTTAAAACTGTTTAATGACAAAACGGAATAGCAGTATCATTGATTTCACATTCCTAAGAACATTTCAAGAAACACCAAAAAAACAGGCATGACATTGGCAGGGGTGGGAGGAGGAAAAAAGGCAAACAGGAGAACAGAATATAAACTTCAGAACGTTTTTACACTTCGATTTTTTTTAAGCCCTTCCTAAAGATGCTCAACAAACAAGAGCCCCACTGACTGCAAAACTCGGCATGCGTTTACTCAATTTCACTTAATACAGTCAAGGATTTAGTGTAGTGTAGTTAAAAAAAAAAAATCACAGTGTACATCTGAACTTTTCAGCTCAAAACTATTTATATTTAAGAAAAATACAAACCTTTTTGGTTTTACTTGTATTTCTTGTCCATCTAGGGAGAGAATCTGGCTGAAAACTTGCTGATATCTTTAGATTTCAATAAGGAACTGCTACTGGATGAAGCAAAATTTCAATCTTGTTTAAAGTACCATTGTAAAATCTAATAGTGCTTTGACTAGACCACTGAGTCTTCCAGATTAAGTTACAGATGTGTCCTCGATATGAAGTCCATAGATAAAGAATAAAACCAGATCTACTATAATCTATTTGCTAAAATGGGATGATGTTTTTTCCGCCTCTCTCTAATAATCAATTTTGTTCTCTACGAGCAATTGCTAAACCCTCCTCCTTCAAGCTAATAATCCTGATACACTCTGCAGTGATCTCAGCAACAACACATTTGGGTAGAGTTTCATATTTGGGTGGAGCTTCAAAAATATAACTCACTTCAAGTAGGTGAAGACAGGTCATATATCCTACTTGTGTTTGCTTTTGGACTGCCATGTATCAGGTGCTCTGCCCATGTGCTTCAAAATCTATGACTAGTCAAGAGGGCTTCAAGTGAACCAGCATGGGAAGACTGAGGTTCAGCAGAGTTCAGAACCACAGTAGTTTTCAGAATCTAAGCGTTATTTTTGAAAAGAAGAGCCAGACACTAGTCAAACTGATGTGTTCATTGAGGGCATACTTCAATCACTTAGAAGCGTGGTACCTAACAGAGCATTTCACTCAAAATTAAGTGCTATTTTAGGTTAAATATGAGCTATGAGAGCTCTGAAGAAAGATGTTAAGTACATTTAAAGAGCACTATCAAAGCTACGCTAGCAGACATAAAAGTTTAGCCACACTTAACAAGGCACTTAGGAGAAACTACCCAATTAGGCACCTACTTCCTTCCATCTAAAGGCTGGGAGACAGTACAAATATAATTTGGCGAATAGGACTGACTTAGTGCACTCCAGAGACAGCTTTCCAAATGTTGAATTACAGCACAGTGCACACACTCAAAGGCAGGCAGAAGAAACCCAAGTTAGCTGGCTTATAGACTTGCAAATTTCTTTCAGGCACAAGCAATTATTGAACATTAGGAAATTACCTTTATTGCCAGCCTAACAAGTAGATGTTGCAGAAATGAGCTACTGTACAACTGATTCCTGCCCTGACTCTGTTTCAGGCAGAACCAATACTGGAAAACCAGGAAGACAGAATAACTTGTGAAATTTCTTGTCCAATTTCTTTTTGCCATGGAGCAGTACAATGTTAAAAATCCCCACTTTTCCCAACACTTCCATCAATTCCACCTCTCCAATACCGGTTAAAGAATAATCAGCTTCCAAATTGATGCAACTTAAGAATATTGCATCATTGTGTTTCATAAAAATATGTTTCCTCTGGCTCCCACATTTGGAAAAAAGGCACCTTAGAGAATGTTTGAGCCTGCCAAGCCCCTTTCCTTTCCTAAACAGCAGATTTTTTTAGAAGAACACTTAATCCTACCTAGAACAAGCTGCTATCCCAAACTTGATTAAAAACTGTTCCAGGAAATTCCTAAAGTCACAAGGCATCTTTATGGGGATAAGGCTTCACTATTCCCAAGAATAAGCCTTCTAAAAATCAACCAGCCAATTAAGCCAAAACACTTGTATGCTTTGAGTAAAAAAGCCACTAACAACTCATTGAAACTCCTCATCTATAACAAATGATACAGTTTTGATAGACATGCGCAATCTACTGAACAGGATTTGAGTTCTATTTACCAACTGGCATTCTTTGGGTTTGACAAACAGAAAAATCTCCTTGTTTTAGTAAACAGGATACTTGGGTATTTCCCATCCTTCTGTCAGCTGTGGATTCTCATTTAAAATAGGCTGTCCCAGTTTATCAAGACAAAAATTGGTAAAATACAGAACACTTCCTACAACCTGTAGAAAAGAAGTCAGAAAATTATCAGAAAAGTGTCAGTATTTAGATCAGATTGGTAGCATTTCTATAATTTTACACTGCTTGAAATACTTTCAGGCTTTTTTTTTTTTCCCCACTCTGTACAAATTTACAAACAGCACATGCCCACACCTGTTCAAATACATAGTTTTTTTCCCATTAACGTAGCCAGAACATGCCGAAATTAACTGCTATTACACTGACAAATTAAATTTAACAAGATCTTATTTTAGTGGCAGTGTAAATTGAACATGTAGAAGAGTCAGACCTACCATTGAAGAGTACATAGTCAAAAACTTACACTAAAAGCTTCTTTAATTTTTTTAGCAGAATTTGAGCTTGCTGTTTTATAGTCCTCTTCCAAAAGAACACTGGAGGGCTGAGTGGGAAGTCAAAAAGCAAGTAATTAATTTAGAACAGCAAACAAGAGCTCTTAAATTACTGAAGTATGCAAAAGACACAGAACATGTGATACAGCCTCTAGTTCTCCATGGAACATTAAACAGCAGGACAGAGATGTCTGCATTAGTCATAACACTTTCAATAGTTCAAATTATGAGACAGCTCATTTCCAATGTTTTCTATGATGACAAAAAATGCTGTGTAAGAACCTTTTCTCTCTCATAAGTGAAGAGAAAAATGAAATGTGCCATTTCACCCTGTCATTCAAAATGAGGCTAGTATGTAAGCAAATAAAATATACACTTCCAGATTCTGCTGTTCACCTGTGCTCTCATAAACACTCAACCACTAATAGAAGAGGATATGTTAAGTTCATACCATTTGGTCTTTTCTTGCCTATCCTGTTTATTACTTTGTTTTTACACAAGTTTCACTGGGAACAATTTTAAAGCACCATTTTCATACACAGGAATGATATTTTCTTCACCCATGCCCTCTATTTTTAGAATAAATAGTTATAGGACATTTGTTTGATAGGTGATTTGCAATTAAATGGGAAAAAGGATCTGGAGTTCAGCTCTCTGGCAGCATAGTATTTTAATATTCTCACCACAAAATTGCTTGAGAAGAAGCACCTAATAAATATCTAGAGTTTTAAAGTACCTGTGGCTTAACATTGAAGTGTGTTTTTTCATGCTCACTTTTCTTCTGCTCTTCATATTTCTGAACTAAATTAAAAACAAAATCTTCAATTTCTTGATGATATTGCCTGTAACAGAGAAGTTCACAGAGATGAAGACATAATCCAGATTGAAACATATGCCGGATGTCTTTTAAAAACAACCAAAAAACTATTTTACCATTTACTAAAGAACTTAGAAAAGAGGCAGTCAAATTCATGTCCTCCCAACCTCCACTAATGTGAATGCAATCTATTATTAGAAAGCACTATTGTGCTAGGGGGGGCAAAAGGACCAAGTCGGAGACAGGGAAAATTTAATTCATCACATTTAACCACCACACTCATGGACCTCAAATATCTATTCAGACTCACTACAAGTTACTGGCATTCACACTTCATTTCATGGTATTACCAATTAAAGCAACAGACCTCCTGCCATGGTGCTTGATATTCTTCCTCTTCAACCTCTCAAGTCTATGCTGTTGCATAAAACAGGTATCCATCCTTTGGGCAAACACTAACATACCCAAACAAGAAGTCCCATTTCCTGCCAGGATTGCTTTGAAAGTACTTACTTAGAAATTACATTATTCATAAACAAAATCTGTAACAGAGGTCCATCAAGTTTGGAGTTCTCCACTGAAATTCCACTAAAAGAGCAGAAGAGACAGACAACGGTTACTGTATTAGCTTTACTCTAAGTATTCTCTGTCTGGTTTACCAGAGGAAAAAGCCCACAGTTCCCAGAGAGGAAGGTTTGGCCAACACAAGTTGTCATTTTACTAAGTCCCTATTTAGTTAAACCGAAATCATCCTCTCCCAAGCAAAGCAGGTCGCCTCGTGTGAGGTGAAAAGAAAACCCAACACCACCACACTACACAAATTTTCTTCTAACTGTAGTACACTGCTATGAAATTTTATTTATTTATTCAACCATATTAATGTCCTTGTTCTCATTGCTGAACCTTACCAAAACCTGTTTCCTTGAAGGCCACGTTAGTTTTGTAACAGATCCCTATAAAGTTACAGCTATGCAAACTAAGCTCTTGCTACCTCAGATAAACTCAATTTTAAACACGTACAAGTCATACAAACCAAGTCAGCATTAACATACCTAGGACGGGTCAGAATATTCAGCTTCCTTCTAAGTTCCTGATGTTGATTTATCATTAAGGAAAATCACTCTTCAGAAGGCACAGCCCTACACCTTATTTAATTAAAGGATCAAAACAAACAAGAGGACAACTAACAGATTCCACGGGGTAATTAATGGAGCTTCAGACGGGCCGTTTCAAACCCACTGCTGCTGAAGAAACAGTGCAAAATGCAAAAACCCCAAACACACCACTCACGACCCGGCTGAAAAAGAGGATGAGCTGCGACAATCCAAATGGTATAATGTTTGATTTTGATAATTCAACTACAGCTGAATCTTCGGTTTCATAGGATTTTATTTTTAAAATACCTTTAATCGTCACGATAAAACTCAACAGTAAGAGACACACACACATACTCGAAAGTAGCCTATAAAAATTCAGATTTCGTTTTGCTGCAGCATCGAACTCAAAATCCCTTTAAGGAACCAGCCACAACGTAACAGTTTAATTATTTCTGGCTATGTTTCTCTAGAGAAAGCTTCCTCTGTCGTGAGAGCTGCAGAAGCAAAGGAAAAACAGCCACAGCAGCGAGCAGCCGCCGGAGGGGAGCCAAGCTCCGTTCTCGTCGCCTTTCAGGGCTCTGGCTGCCTACCGGAGAGCTGGCCTTCCTCTGCCGAGGCACTGCACCCGGCCTCATGCAGCTCCCCGGGAAACGGGAAGAGCCAGAGACCCTCCAACCAGACACGGCCACCAAGCCTAGGAGGGCAGGCGCCAAGACTGGCCCGGAAGGGAACCTAGGGCGGGAGCAGCGCGTCCCGCTTCCCTCCGCCGCACCGCGCCCGCCCCGCAGCAGGCCCTGCCTTCCCCCGTCAGGATATTCTCCGCCCGGAGCCGCCGCACCGTCTCTTCTCGGTCCCGCAGCCGTTCGTGCAGTTCTTCCAGGTCCTTCTCGGGTCTCTCTTCCTCCTTCAAATTGAGGCGAGAGGGCGGCGGCGGCCCGTCCTCTCCATCGAGCTGCTCAAAGAGCTCGCTGTCCCCGAAATCCACCTCGGCCGCCATCTTAAGCTGCAGCAGGAAGGGAGTGGCTTGGCCGGGGGGACCTCCGGGAGGGTCAAAGGTGAGGAGGCGCTCGCCCCGCGGCGGAGCCAACCGCAACTCCCGGCATGCAGCGGCCGCACCCGCCCTGGCGGTAGCCCCGGACCCGGGCCCCGAGCGCTCTGGGACTTGTAGGCAGCGCACGGCAGACTGGTCGCCGCCGCGCACGGCACGCCGGGAGCTCAGCACCGGGGGACTGCAGTCGCCAAAATGGGGGCCTGAAGGGACACGAAACTGTCTGCAGCACAGCTTTTTTCGGTTGTTTCGGGTTTTTTTACCTCTTCCGAGGTGACGAGTGGAGAGAAAAAGGCGGCAGCAGGATGCAGGACTATCTTTTGTCTGCAGCAAGGCCCCATTCAAACCGCATCCTGGCCTGGAAAGGAGTCACACCCCTGACTAGGCACTGCCTCCCACGTTTAAGGAACTCAAGATAACGATCCACCATCCTACCTTTCTCACCAATGAGTTCAGTTATCTCTCTCTCCTTGCTAAAATTAGCAAATACCAAACTGACCAAAAAAACCGAAAAATAAAATTAATTCAGCATTCCTTATAATGAGTTTTGCACTCTATACTGCAAACCTCTGCATTTCAGAAAAACCCTATTGCAAAATTAAGCACAGTGAAACAAATGCTCTATTTCTGACTTAAAAGTTTCCTGAGATATTTTAACTCATTTTCTTTGAGCTTGGCCCAAAATACAATTTAATTGACATAAAGACCTTAGAGAAAAAAATGTCTTTATTATCAACCAGGGATTTTTTTCTGCACTGGATTATGTGCCTATCAGCTCAGAATGCTAAATAACGTCTACACAATGTTTCTTTCATGTTCAAGATTTGGAAATAACTGTACAAGGTTAAAGTACAAAAGTACACAAGACAGTGGACACGAAATATCCATGTATGAGTTTCTCCCATCTTCTGCTTGGTTTGAAAAGTAGAACTTTAACTAAAAAATACTGTCCTTCTCTAGTTCTGTCAAGTTTAATGAAGTGGGTATAACCTGATTACAACACTAACACCAGTATCACTGATCTGATATTTACAAAAAAATTGTATTTTTAATAAATTAAAGTCAATGCAACACCCATGCAAGCTAGAATGCTAGCTTTTTGGTGAACAAGGACCCAACATTTCAACAAGAACCTTCCATAGTCCCAAACTTTAAAACTGTTTTTTCTTTTTTTTTTTAATTTCCTCAGATTGCATCCATTCCTCGCATGGAAGATGTAAACCCCAATCCCATTCCTCTTTGTGTATGAGTCTGTGATCTTGCCATTTCGTACTGCGCATCTAGATTTCTGAAAACCTCTTCCTGTTGTTTCAGCGTCTTGTAACTCTCTTCATCAACAGAACTACAGCCAGCTTCATCCTCACTCTAGAAACCAGAGAAGAAAACAAACATTAGCTGTGCAGGAATTGGTGTTTTCATACATTACAGGTGTCCTGAACGTTAACAATTTTGCCTTTCTGCTTTCAAAACTAGTAAGAATGCAAGCATTTGGGATTTTTTTGCTGAACATTCTAGCATAGCTTTCTTCTCACTGTCAGGAAACACATGGAGCCCTTCACTCAGTTCCTCTGAATTTCTAGCTCATTCAAATACACATCTCCAATTAACAAAGTGGTTTTTTACGTGAATATTGGTTAGTTATGCTAGTAGAGATCGCAACAACTGTGTTGTTAGCCAGAAACAATGAAATTCTAAAATCTTAGACTTAATTTCAATGTAGATGCTGCTTGTGAGAAATACAATACTCTTAACCACAGGTAATGTCAGGTTAACTTAGTATTTTTACTGGTTAAACTACATTTTAAACAAATCATTATACTACAATTAATAACAAGTTAGTTACACATAACTCTACCTTAATGCCCATGAGTTTTCTGAATTTGACATTTTGGTCCTTGTTTCCAAAATTCAGCTTTTCCCATATTTCTGCAGACTGTGATTTATCCTAAAAAAAAAAAAAAAAAAGCCAGAACACCCACCATTTTAGTTAAGTTTCTATTTATATCACAATACAGTAACAATCAAAAAAGCACTATTAAAAATTAACCCATTGTGTACCATTACCAGAGCTGGAGGTAAAAGGTTTCCATGTCAAGTTTGAGAGCCCTACACATCCTCAAAGAACTTCTTTGTGAACAATTCTACCTCCATTCAAAACAGAGGCACATCCTTTAGTTGGACAGATTACACTCTCTGCCATGGTTTGGAAATTGTGTTAGAATTCATTAGGAAAAAACCAAATTTTATGTAGTTTCTTGATTAGTTGTAATAACAGGAAGAACTGTTTGGACAGCATCTAAGTTTCTTCCTCCCTCATTTTTAGGTCACATCAGGGGCACATGAGCCAGTTTCACTTTTTCACATCTTATGAAACAAAGAGTGAGAAGTAAAGTAAGCTTATTACAAAACTGATACAGAATGATAATTAATTGTAACACTTGCATAGTGGCACTGTGTCAAAAGGACAAAACTACAAAGTGTCAACCAACTTCCCCACAGTATCAGTAGGCAAAACCTGTGCTCAAATCCACTGACCTGAAAAAGCAACTGCCAGAAATGCCTTTATTTGGGGTCTACACTAACTGCAAAAGCATTTCTGTGACACAGCATGAAAGTCTAAAGGCTTATTCATAGTTTCTTAAGAGCCAATAACACATTACTCCTGAAAACTTACTAGCAAAATCTGCAGACTTGTTTTCCAAGTCTGGAATTGGACAGAAAACAAGTGAAAATTCACAGAAGGAAGTGGTTAGTTTCTACAGCTGAGCAGTAACTGTCAGTGAATTCCCCTGTACCATGTGACAGAATGGGAGGAAATGGCCTCATTTGGCATCAGAAGTTTAGTTTGGGTATTAGAAGGAACATCTTCACTGAAAGGGCTCTCAGACACCGGAATAGGTTTCCCAAGTAGGTACCTGAATCTCCACCCCCAGAGTTTTGAAAAGATGCAGAGATGTGGTGCTGAGGGACATGTTTTAGCACCAGACTTAGTAGTTTGGCAATGGTTAGACTCAATCTTCAAGGTCTTTTCTAACAAAAATGATTCAATAGAAAGAGAACAACCAAGTTTGATATTTAGTTGTTTTAGGCATATTGACAAAGGTAACAACAAAATCCAGTTATATCTCTTAAGTTTTACTATATTATGGGATTTTCTGAGGCTCCAATCGCAACCCTTTGTCATTCACTTGTTATTTTCATCTGTTCACTTTTGAAGTTTTACACTGGGCTTTTGTTAAAAAGGAAACTGTAGCACGTGTGGAATTAATTTTGCTGGAAATAATAAGAATCCTGCAACCATCTTGAGTACAAAATGTTTCCAAACAAGCTTTATGAAAGAAAAGACAACATTACCCCTTCCTTTTTGCCCTGCCAAAGCATCTTCCGCTTTTTCTCTTGTTCAGCAAATTTCATTGGATTCACTGCAGCAGGGTTGTAATAGCTAGGAACAGCTATTCCAGTCTCTGCTAGTGCTTTTGCCTGCAGTGCCGCCATTTGAGCTGCCATTGCTATCTGAGGAGTGACTTGTGTTCCTGATGCCAGAAGAGCAGCGACATTAATAACAGAACCTCCAGTGGCTGCAGCTGCTGAAGAAGAAAGGTAACTTGTATCAGGCAAGAAGTTTGGACTTTTTTTGGAAAACAACAACAAATAAACAAGCAACAAGAAAAATAAATAACCCACAGCCCCAACAAAAACACAAGACAAAAACCCCAAACACTTTCCTTCATCAGAAATAAAATGAAAATGCCCAAATAACAAATGCATGGTAGAATTGTAAAGTTGTAAATTAAGAAACGAATCTCCAATAATCTCAGTAAACCAAAAGTGAAACAAATGTACTTCATGCTCCTAAATACCCCTGGAGCTGGTAATAGCTTTCAAACTCTTGCTTAATGATGCATAAAGGAAGGGTCCAAAGACCATCACAAAATCATTTACCAGTCCAATGTACAACACTTTCATTGTGTACTTGGTAAGTGATAAGAAATCATCATCATTTTTGTTGGTGTTCAATGGTTGTATTTTGGGGGTTGTTTTGTTTTGCGATTTTTTATTCAAATGTGCCCTAGCTGTAGCTGTGTTTTTAAATATGGACCAAGTTAACCATTATACAGAAAAAGCTACTCTGCGCATCTGTGCAACAGGACTGTAACACACCACACATAAGCTTACACATCTCCCCACTCTATTGTTTAGGAATTAATATATGGACTACCTGCAGCCATTTCCTGTTGCTTCTGTTTTTCAACCATTTCTTTTTCTCTCTGTTCTTGCAGTTTTTTTGCTCTTTCCAGCCTAGAATATATGAGAATAAAGATATTCACACAGAAATAATCTACCATTATTGATTTTGCATGTCACATACAATTAAAATCTTAACAAGTACTAACCTTCTCGCTAATGCCTCCTGTGCATCCATAGCTGTATTTCGTCCCCGAAAAGGTGGTGGACTTGGACTCCGACTGTGACTCCGACTGAATCTTCGAGGCTTTTCAATCCTTTTCTTTCGCTCTCTGTAACCAAATATGACAGAGTTGCTATAACGATGAACATACATACATAGCTCAACATTGCCTTTATCATATATTAATTTGGAGAACTCTCAAGAACAGCTTTCACAGAGATTGCAATACACAGACTAATAGTCACACTTGCCCTTGTAACAAGACAGAGCAAAAAATGAAGGTTTCAAACTGCAAGATGTAACAGAACATGTAATTCTGAGTACTCAGGTATCCTCTTAGTGTTTAGAATAGATCTGCTCTAGAGATTTTCTACAACCTGATGAGAAAATATTGTTTAATTTTCTGCCAAGTCAGTTGCAAGAGATCTGTAAAATGGATCAAGCTACAGGAATCCTTTAAAACCATACAAAGATCTCACAGCACTATTATTATGTCAAAACCAAGCATTTTGAAGAGTCCTGACTTCAAAACTCAGGGAAATTACTATTTCTCTCCCTTCAGTCTAGTCCTCACTGAATGCGCTCTGGACAGCTGTTTGAGAGAGGCTATCAAGCTAAATGGGAGAGCTGGTTTAAACACATGGAATGTCTCTTGAGTTGACTCTTGAGGACAGTACTGTGCAGAAAACAACAATCTGAAAAGAACCCAGTTAAAACAGTTTTAAGCAAAACCCCAAAATGTTCAGGTTTGGTGGTTCTTCACTAATTTTCTCTCCATCTTGTCCCATCTACTAGTGTTTCTCTTTGCCACGTTCATCTCTTTGCCCACTGCAAGAGATAAGGGTGTATCCCTGTTTAAGCCTCCAGCATTTTAAACAAAGTCAGAGGTACTGCAAGTGCCCAATAAAGTCTAAATTACAGGAGCTATCACTCACATCTTTCCCAGATTTGCCATAAACAGTAAACTGAAATGCACGAAGATTTCTGCAATTTTATATTTAAATGTTATTTTCAATTGTTGGAGGTAACAGCTAACTTGGCAACAGCCACTTTAAATGTTATTTAGACACCCTGTTTCTGTTCATAACCTGGGTAGCATCTACAAACACCACGAAATGTAGACTGAAGTTACAAAGAGATCCTTGTTTACATGACAAATCTGGTAGAATACAAAGGAGGCGAGACTTATCTTTTCATAGAAGATGACAAGATGCAGATTCAGGCACTGGGAAGTGACAGATCTGCATTCCTGAGATAAGATGTAATGCATGTTTCAAAGATACCTTCATTTTTCCCGTGCTGACTATTGTAGTTTGGTCTTGTCTTTGGTCTGATGCTTTATTGCACTGGTAAACATCAAGGAAATAAATATTTGAGCTTTTGTATTTAAGTACTTCCATTTGAAACAAGCAGATGGTGTCATGTTTTCCACCTAGCATTTAATCAGAGCAATGCCACAAAAGAACTGCCAGGAAGGTCTTACATGCTTACAGAACAGAAAGATTAGTTTAAACACTAGCTAGGACAGATCAAAGAACCATCAAGACAAGTTCGAGGTCTACTATTTACAAATGCTTCTGTCATAGCCTGTGACCTGTAACACAATACTGCATTTCAGGAATGAGGAAATTCATTTCATGGTTGTTTTAACACTGAGTTTCCACATCATATTTATCAGGCTTTTGGAGAGTTCTCCTCAAGGCTTCTCTGTCATTCTCTTTCTGAAGATGTTTTCTGAGGCCAAAACTTGATGAAGGTGTTCTAGCTACTATTAAAAAGACTTAACCCTCACTTTCCTCCTTTAGGCTTTGTGAGACTATTAACAGATCTAAAAAAGAAATGGATTCTTGTAGTATATCTGCCACCATCCAACAAGGCCTGTTTCCAGATGAAGAAATTCCTTAACTCTCTTACTTTTTCTTCCCACATTTACTGTTCTGTTTTAGGTTAATCTAAATTCCACTTCAGAAAAAAAATGAAGTTCTCATGAAGCCATTAAATATAAAATATTCGAAGTGACTTCTAAAAAACAGTCAGAGCACATCATCTCTATCAACTGGAAACAATAGTGAACTGAAGCCTTGCACATGATGCTGAAGGTGCCTTAACTACCATTTAAATGCAAGTAACATGTATACCAGTTGAAGACCCATCTCTACTCACCCCAGCTGAAAGTGTGTGCCAAAATAAAGTAGTACACAAACCATGCAATTCAACTAGTTCTTCAGAAAGAAGTCTTCTTAACAGTCTCACAAGTGATGTTGTAGTATTACACCAGTGTGCTAGATTCTTAAGTCTCCAATGATCCACCGTAATGCTGAGTAGCCATAATCAACTCCTTTAAATATGCAATTTAAAATATTCCAGTGAAAATACTACTAAATGAACTGGAACACTGGCAGTGGTTTCCCAGGAGCTCCAAAGGAACACCACTTTGTATCCAAGCTATTTGTTCTACTTTAAACAAGTACAAGGGGAAAAAAATAATACAACTGTAGTAGTCATTAAGCCGTATTTCAGCTTATTCATTGAGAAAATCCTCCAGGGCCTTAAGAACACAAAGGCGACACATACAAAACCGAACTCTACACCAAAATACTGAGTGATTCACCAGCACTGGAAAACAAACTTCTAGACAGCGATTAAAATCTCAACTCAGCATATTCCAGGTGAGGCATGGATTGAGTTATCTGAATCGGATTCTCCGTCTACCAGACACAGAATACACTAGTATGTGTCCAGCTAGTGTTTCAGTCTGCACTTCTGGAACTTAAGGAGGAATTTAATGGAAGCACCCAACATAGGGAGAGAAATTAACATGATAAATAATTTCATGCTGAACTTGACAAAATGGGAGTTTGTTAACACTAGCAGAATAGTACACTCAGATCAGAAGCAATCCATCTCTAAAATTCACCTTAGTATTACAATAATTGTACCAGTTCACAGTCAGGACAAATCTTTTATGTGCTTTGTGGAGCTGACAAGTGGCTTCTGACCAGTTAGTGATTCCCAGCTAATTCTCCCTTTCACGACGCATCCAAAACAGAAGAGGTAGTACCTCTGAAACAGTACTTTGAAAACCACGCTACTCTCATATCACATGAAACGGCTAATCGTTAATTCTTCAGTTTTCCCCACTGAAATATCAATTAGATGTCCTATTAAAAGAATTAAATTCCATTACGGTATGAGAAGCCGAAGAGAACTTGAACTGTGGTAATCATACCTTAATATTTTCAGTAGTGATTTACTTTCCTTCCAGTGTATCAGCCAAAAGTTTTAAGTGGTGCTTTTAGAAGACACACACAAAAATCACTAGTTAAGCATTTATAACTGCTAAGAGGAAAGAACAGTATGGAGGGCCAAGAATAAAACACACCTAAGCTGACTATGACAGATGTTTCTATATATGGATGTAAACCATCCAGTCCTTAAAACCCACTGTAACAACGCAGCTGAGAAAAAACAAAACATATTTAATAGCACTGAACAGATATTGACTGCCAAATGCATCATTCTTCTGTACAGACATCCGCCACAATGTTCAACCAAACACTACCATTAAGTGCATAAGGAAGTTAAGACTCACCTGCTTCTACTCCTAGTTCTGCTTTTACTTCTACTTCTATGTCTGTGTCTAGATCTTGATCTAGAACGAGATCGCACACGCCGTTTTCTCTCTCTGCTGCGAGATCTGGATTTCTTCCTATCACGACTTCTACTACGATGACGTCTGAAACACATGTCCCAAATTCTCACATATATTTTCATGTTTAAATTAAACTTTTAGTTAAGGACTTGCATACAGGTTCATAACCACAAGGCAAAACAAACCATGTAGGGTGGGAAGAATACAAACTACACAGAGGAGAGTTCATGTCTGGAACAGTTTTAAGTTGTAAGACTAGAGAAGAAATGGGAAAGGACCCAAACACTAGCACCAGCCACAACAGACAAGTGTTTTGCAGCATGTACATTCACAATCATACTCATGATCAGAGGTGTTTTTAGTTCATTAAAGCCTACATCTTGAAACACACAAGTGGACAAGACAATCTGATGCAGGAGTCTTGAAATCAAGGCAACAAGACTCTCCTCTTCCCATGGTATTTCAATACCTTAGGGAAGAGAGTCCCAAATTCCAGCCTGTGAGTCACATAGTCCCTCTGCGTATCATTAGCTGAAGCTTGTTCCTTGCTATCAAGTTGACTACAAATCCCTCAGCCTCAAGCAAAACTGGCTGCTAAGTCCTCCTGGCAGCAAGCCAAGCAATTTTCCAAGCAGTATGGCCTATCCTGCAAGGAGACTGAGACATCACTGTCTCTGGTTAAGCTCCTGCTTTAGGAGCTAAAAAGACAGGACACTGCTAAGGTGTATTTTCTTTCCCTTCACTGACAACTGGTAACATTTTATACATTCCTCTCTGTAGTGTTCTAGCCTCTATATGCTAATGACAAACACAAGACAGGTACCCATATAAAGCCTCAGAGATTCTTCATATTTTTATGCAATCAATCTGCAGAAAAATCCTCACAAATAGCAGAAAATTGCACTACCCAATGAAAACTAAAACGGGCAACATAAATCATACAATGGTTTAGGTTGGAAGGGACCTCAAAGGTTATCTAGTTCCAACCCCCCTGCCTTACAGACATCTCCCATTAGAGCAGGTTGCTCAGAGCTAAATTAGTTCAGTAATTTATCTGAGCTCTACTTCAGGTGTCTACCCAAGTTCTAAACACTGCTTTTGCAAATGTACTTTTTTTTTTTAAAGTCAGATAAAGACAACTTACCTTTCACGAGACCTGGATCTTGAATGACTCCTCCCTCTTGATGATTTTCTCTCTTTGCGTTTGTGTCTATCCTCACCATTTTCAGATGAATTTAGGCTATCTCTTCCCTTGTCAGAAGAATGTTCTTTGTCATTGTGGTCTTCAGATTTGTGCTTCTTGGAGGACTTCTCTTTGGATTCATGTCTTCTTGCCTGTTTTAAGAAGAAGTTGGTTCTTTCAGGAAAATAGTGCAACAAAGAGAGTTAGTATGGGTATCAGAAGATAAAAAATGATAAGTTGTGATGCAACATTAGTAACCTTAGGAGTGCGACTCCATCAGGAGTGATGGCTATTTTACCTAATACCACCAACTACTCAAAGCTGCAAATGTACACTATATTTTTTCCCCCTTCTCCCTCCTCCCCACTGTCTGCAAGATTTCTAAAGCTTCCACCAAGGTATCTTTACAGTGTTCCCATAAAAGAGTCCACAGTACGTTAATAATAACTGTCATTCTCAGTTACTGTTTCCATTCCAAACATTTCTTTAAGCACCTGACAATTTAGGAAGATGCAGATACAGACACATTCACATGTCTAGTAAGTATTTAGTATTTGCTTAAGCCTACCACATAGAATGCTACTTAATTCCATACACAACTGCAGACAAACTATTTTGCTTTTGTAACTCAACCAGTTTTCTATGCATCATTAGATAATTTTTAGAGAAAAACTCTCTTTAGTCAGCAACCTCCAGCAGTTTTTAAAAAGCAAAGTAATAACTTACATGGTCGACATCCTGGTTTTAGTACTTAAAACCAACATGCATCACTCTGAGCCCTCTCACAGTAGTTTTAAATTAAAGATATATTGCTCCACTATACTGCAGAGTCTTCCTGCAGTGCCTCTTAAAAAAAAAGATTCCTTTTTATAGCTGCAATGCCAAAAATACTTAGCAAGGTCAGGCCTGATTTTCGCCAGTGCTTTCCCTGGAGACTAAGTCATGACATCAACGCCTTTTCTTAATATATCCACTTTAGTTTAAAATCTCTCTAGCACAGGCAACCTAAGCTTTATCTTTAAACATTGTTTTGGTTCAACTCACAATTTGACACATTACCTTCAGACTAAAACCAAATTCTTCAGAGGGCTTTTTTTGCTTATCTAAATCTCTTAACTACTTCTAAATCCTTTCTTATTTTTAAAACTCTCTCTTCTAAAGGAAGCATGTCTGAAGAAGATGCTTCAGTTAGCTTATATCCACTTATCCAAGCTTTACTAACTCCTTATTAATATATATCCATATTTGATTATAGTTTGAGTATACAGTAATGCTACTATCTTTCACAGTATTTTAATTTCTCAAATAATCATTTGAAACATAAAAACAAGTCTGAGGTTGGTGATGTTACCTGCACATGAATTTTCACTATGCACTTGTTCCATGTATTAAAAGGAATTACTGATATTCAGCATTTATTCTACAGACTAAGAGCTTAACCTTGCAAATGAATGAAAACAGTAATTCTACTGTGGGACATTATTCCTCATCTGTTCAGTCTGTGAAATTTGGGAATTGCTAAATAAATGGTGTAAGATTAGATCCAACAGCATGGCAAAACACAACATCAAGTGAGAATTTTTTTTTTAACATTAAAGAGATTTTAATTTCCTTTTAAATCATGTCTTCCAGGCACACACTCAGTAATAAACCACCATTATATCCCATAACGGATTTAAGATATTTTTAAGGGAAATGAGTTTGAATGACTAATAGTTACCTTATCATGAAGTAGGCTTATAATTTTGCTATCTGAGTCTGCAGCGTCTTCAGTTCAGTCTCTTCGCGCATTAGCACGCTGAGTATGATTTATTATAGAAATGTTATCATGTGAGCTAAACAAGATATTCAATTTCACAAAAACTCTCCTAGATTATTTTTTTCCTTTTTTTTTTTATCTTCTTTTTTAAACAGAGCTTCCATTGGAATGGGGAAAAGGAGAACTTCCTGATCCAGGTTTAAAGTTAAAAAAAGCCCCTCACGTGACCCAGACTGCTATTGCCCCACATGGCTTAAGCCTCTTTATGACTATTTTGATGCTCCTGGGTTTGCTTGTTTCATCTCTTCTCTGATGTTTATGGTATTACTGATTCTCTGATGTCAAGGTATTACTGATGCTGTCTCTTCTTGCTTTCCTATACAAGTATACATTTATTTATTTATTTAAAAAAGAGGGGCAGCCTTCAGAAACTTTTGCTGCTACTGTCAGATTTCCAGCTGACTCAGCTTGCTTGTCGAGCTATGACAGTCTTTACGATTAAGGGATGCAATAGCAGAGCTCAGTCAGGTGGGGAATTACTTTTAATATACTTAAGTAGATGGGTATGTATCATAGAAAGTCCTGAACATTGGCCAGGAATAAAGCCACCCAAGGCTTTTGGTTAATGGAAGCTCTGTGAAAGTCATCAAGAACACCATTCTACTTCTCCACATGAATTCTCTTTTGGCTGTTTCCACACAGAAAAAGAAAAGAAAAATTAAGTTACTAGTTTCTGAAAGCATTTTTCTATACAACTATTACCTTGTCAACATGATGGCTGCAATCATGCTTCACTATGAAAGGATCTCCATATACATTTTTAAGCTTAAAGTTTTCAATTTCTTGTACTTACCATAAAGTCATTTCTAAAGGTTTACACACGTGCATAAACTATAAGATACTTTTAAAAGTTGTATTGTACAATTACCTAAACGCTACAAAGTGTTAATTACCTCTTTGCTTCTGCTCCGGCTTCTGTGTTTCCTTCCTTCAGTATCTGGAAAAGAAAACATTTATTATTGTTTACCAAGTTGAAGAGATTAGCAAGTTATAATCTTTCTAGTTCCTTTCAGTTATTCCACCCCTCAAAGCCAAGAATAAAGACCACTATTTGAACACCTACTGGAGAAAAACTCCACCTGTTCTTTCCAGTTCTTTGCTTTCATTTAAGTTCTGACAGTGAAAAATCAGCCCATGTCAGAGTTTAGTTACATTCTTCAACGAGGTGAACTTATTTTGTTACAACCACACAACAGTGTCCCAGTCTAAGCATATCTGATTAAACGGGCAAAGCAGTATACTTTCTTGTTCAGCGTTCTTGTCAGTCCTGTCCAATCCCCTGAACACTGACGAGACCTTTTTCCTTAGCACATCTGTCATTAAAATTGCTAAGTTTCAATAGAACATACCTAAGATACAACCCCAAAATTAGAAGTAAGTTCCTAGAGCTAAGTCTGAATGTTTTCTTCCAAAAACACTTCAAAAGGTTTCAGATCTTCAAGCATAGACCAAACACTTGTAAGCACTTTGCTAATCTGAAGACCATACCTGACTTCCGTCTCCTTTCCCTTGACCGTGATCGTGATCTTGAGTAATGATGCTTTGATGTTCTAGGAGAACTAGAGGCATCTGATTGTTCCTTTTTCTTCTCTCTTTCTGGAGAGGACTTTTCTGGGGCTACTCCATCTCGTTCTGTATCGCTACCCTGTATGTGAAGACATAAAGTTTAAAATCAAAAACCTTAGCACTGCAAAACAATTATCTTGTAACATTTATACGACTAAAATTACTTGAGGTCTATAGTGTCCTGACAGATCTATGCCACTTCACAACTTAGGGCAATCATGAGGCGTTAACACAAAATCCCCATAAAATAAAGTCTGAAGAGAAATTAAATTATGTATTTTACATTGAGTGTTAGTGAACTTTGGAATAAGGAAAACCTTCCTAACAGTATCTCTGTGCAAAAATGTGTCTTTTTATAAGAGTACATATAGGTCACACCCATCCATCCCGACAATTTCTGTATCGCATTTTTCTTAGATGACAAAAAGCAAGCTGTTCCCAAATCTTCTAAGCCTTGATCTAGGAGTACTCAACTCAGAAACTTATCTTCTGGAAATCAGTCGAGACTACTTTGTGATTCAATGCTAGAAGTAAACACATACAGCCAATGTAATAATTTGGCCCAGAAATGCTATTCACAAAGATAATTTATTAGCATAGCAGAGGACTTTAATTTGCATGGATTTCTACCAGCTGCAGTTATTTGCAAACTGAACAAGACATGTGAAAACCTCTCAAATACTGATTTTTATTCATTATTTTGAAAACAAAGCTGCTAATTTTGCTTAAACCACTACAGGTATTAGAGATTATCAATATATTATTAATGGTAGTTCTTCACAACACGCTACACATAAACCTTTGGATTTATAGTCCAGCTACCACTCTTTAGCCTGCCCAATTCTTTATTAATTTGCATCTGTAGAAAGACAAACCTATATTAGAGGGCAAGAAATAAAGCAGCTGCTCTCCGTGCACACAAACTACATCAATAGCTAGTTCAAAACAAACCATCCTATAATCAAAAGCACTGACTGCTTAAAATCACATCTGCAGCAGAGCAGAACCGACTCCCCTACTCGTGATATTCACCAACACAATCCTTGGCATTCTACATCTATCACCTGTTTACTTACACTTCCCCCCACTTCTACTCAGACACTCCCTTCTTCATTTGTTTTCAAAATACTTGGATAGAAGCTTCAAAGGAATTTTGAGGTTCGTATAAGCTGACGTTTAGAAGTTACTTGAGAAGGATAGCCAATGTTAACAAGGTTTTTAAACTTAGTACCCATCTGAAATTGAGAACCACTACCACATTTTCCAAGGCTACCAGTCTCATTATTTATACACACTGCCGCTCGTTAATGCCCTTTTGCACTGCACTTTAAAGGAATCCATCTCTATAGAAACACAGCCAGAAACGGCTGATAGGATTCAAGAGGAGCAATAGTCTCGCTGAAGTACACAGGCACAGGCTTTCCATTGAACAAGCCCTCACCTACGACTTTAGAGGGCCCCAAAGATAACGCCTGTAATCTACGTGCAAAACCACGAGTCCGTAACTCATCAAGTTCCTTTATGAAGCTAATATTATTCGTAAGAATTTACATAAACCGAAAAGCATTATTAAAAAAAAAAAATCCGTTTTCTTCAGAAGTTTACGTTCCTCTCATTCTGTTTCTCCATTGATCAGATGTTTAAGTTAAGAAGTTCAGATAACTAAACACCACGAAGTTAAGTCTATCTTGTTCGGGTGTTTTTGCACTAACGACTAACTGGGGGAAAAAATATCAACCACATCGGATTTGGTGATTGCTATTATCTGTTCTTCAACTCAATTATGCGATAAATACTTTTATATAAATACAGCGATACTCTTACGCCGCCTATGAACACAAAGGGCTATGAAAACTACTGCAGAGACGTTTCCTATCCATAATAACCATAAAAACAAGAGGATCTAGGCAAGAAGATGCTAAAAATACCAGGCCTGTGACCAGACACGAAATAAAATAACGTAGCAGGAAAAGACAGACGGGCGAAAACTGAGCACGGCCCAACCGCCAAACCGATCCCCTCCCTCCTCTTTCCCCACGGAACTCGTGCCCCCAGCCCCTCCAAGAAACGCCTCCTCCTGCAGTCACAGTAGTTCTCTCAACCGTGAAAGGATAAAGCCTCGGCCACAAGGTCTCTTAGTTTCTCTACGAGCCTAGATCACTGAAACAGAAACTTCTGGAAATAAGCAGAGAAGTAATGGGCTTTTAGTGGCCACCTCCTCCCTGAGGCCCATCATGGCGCCGGCAAGAGAAGGAGCGGCGGGCGCCATTTTGTCTCTCCGCGCACACGGCTTCCCGACCCATCCCTCCCCATCTCAGACGCTCTTCCCTCCCGCCCCGCGGGAGCCCTCTCCCCAAACAGTCTCCCTCCTAACACACCGGCGGCCAAACACCACCTACCGCCATGACCGAGCGCCCAAGACGTCGCTCCCCCTCAACGGCTCCTCACAAGGGGCTCAGGCACCCTCAGCAGCCGCGTCCGTAACGCTCGCGAAGCGCGGCGACACACCACACCCTCCCTCTCGCTCCAGGAGCCCGGATGTAACCAGGGGCGGGGACAGGCGGCGGGAGAGAGGCAGCCGCGGTGCACTCTGGGGCAGGGGCAGCGAGGATTAGGCGGTGTCTTAGCAACAGGGCTTTCGGATTTGGAAGCGTTGTGGCCCACGCTGCGCCCCGTAGCGCCACCGAGGGCTCCCGCCAATTTGAATGCCTGGGGCGGTTGAGGAAGAAGTGAGCTTGTCACCGGCGCCCAGGCCTGCGGTGAGGAAACGAGAGGGCAGCTCACGATCCCGGTGGACAGGATTGGGGATCCGCTGCAGAGTGGGGAGGGCTCTCTAGCACTGGATTTCGTTCAACCTCGGCCGCGATTCCTGTCCCCACCAAGCTGAGTTCAGTTAGACCCGCTGAGGACTCCGGCTGAGAGCCGCATTGCTCTTGCGATCTTGCCTTACCTGAAAACACATTTGCCTTGAGGCGGCTTCCTGTGCTATCTTGCCTCCTAATCATGCTAGCGTAATAAAATCAATAACTTGTGTGTGGTCCAGTACCGTTTTTAAAGATCTCTCCTTTACTGTGTGTCCCTTAAATGTTTATCATAGGTAAACATGTGGAATGATATTGAACTTCTTGCAAATGACGACACAGGGAATGAGCAGCTCGCTGTAGGTATAGGACATGAATGTGGATCAGCACTGTACCAAGTGGATACACTACTTCAAATCACATCTTCAGAAAAGGTAGAATTCTTCAAAGCTGCCTCGTTCATTTTTCTTAATAATTACCAGGGCTTTGTCGTATTCTCTGAAGTGTCTCAATTACTGTATGTGACAACCTTTTTATTGTTAGGTCTCCGTTAATCCGCAGCTGTATGCATGCAGTTCAAGGGACAGCACTATTATTGTTGTTGACAGATCAGTGGCACTTCTTGACAGTACTGAGCAGTCTCTTCAGATGCACATTCAGTTTGGTAAGTCCGTTCCTTTAGAATTCCACTCTAAGTTAAAACTGACTTCATAAATATATGTTAGGTTTGTACAGGAAAATACAGCAAGTATCTTGCGTATTTAACTAGCCCATAAAAAGAGGTATTATAATAAATATCTAAGTAATCCTAAATGACTGCTGCTTCTGTATGTAACCAAGTATTTCTGTACAGCTTAATTAGACTGCTCATTCAGCTGACTGAAAGTGGAATAACACATAACAAAACCACTCCCTGGGTGACATTTACTGTGATTTGTTTAATCAAAATTATTAGTTTTGAAGAAATCTGTGACACTGCATTGTCCAATTCCTGTGTTTCAAATAAGAATCTCTATTGATAAAACCGAAATCTTAATATTTGACATTTTGCCATGGAACTTTTCAGATACTAATGTGGATGTAGTTGGTATGTGCCAAGAAAAACAGTTTCTTGTGGTTGGTGAGAGAAGTGGCAATTTCCATCTTATTCACATACCATCAAAGCAAACCTTGCTTACAAAGGTACAGCAATTTTTATATTCTGATTTTCTTGAAAACATTTTGTTCTTGGGAGCTCTGGAATTGTTGCTCCCAAATACCAAAATGTGAGTGTTCTTGTGTTTTGAACAGACGGACTGATTAAAGTGACACTTTTTGTTCCTGTAAGTCGCAAATAAGCAAAGTATATCTAGGGATAGCATATGTAAATAAGAACCAGTTGTCCATGAAAGTAAAAAGTTTGAAGTTTCAACTGGTGATCATATTCATGATTTTACTGTATTTTTTTTCAAATAAAACACAGAATAACAGTCTAAGAGTCATTATGGTTATTAAATTTTAGATTTTGATTGACAAACCTTCAAGTGAAAAGACTTATTTACATCTATTTATTGAAAAAGATAATACAGATGCAGGTAAGAATTTGATATTTACTTTTTTTCCCCCTTGTCTCAATTTTTGTGATTATGTTCTGCCTAAGAGTATAAAATAATCAGATACAGCTTTACTTTGCATTGTACACATTAAATGCACTTTTCTTAGTGCTTTCCTGTAAGGATACTTAGTTCTCATTGATAATTTTCCAAATGCCTTAGAAAACAACAAATTGTCAGAACTCAGTACTTTTTTATTTTGAGATTATGCTAAATACATGAAAATGCTCAAAAAGGAAGGATCTCTTCTCTCTCCCCTCCTTCTATCAGACTTCAGATTTTAACAATTCCTGGTTTTCCATAAACTCTTAGTCTTGTTTTGTCATAATATAACATACTTAAATGTAGTTTTGTCCTGAAAATGGAACATGAAGTCTGGTGGATACATACAAAAATCATTATTCTAAACAAAACTCCAAGATGTACAAACTCAGTCTACTCTTCATAGAAGGTGACAATATTTTAGTTTTAAAACAGCATAATCCATAGATTATATTTGCTGTCAGTTATTTCACCATCTTATTTAGCTCTGTACTTGAATTGGATTTTATTTTTTTTTTAGGTATTTATCACATGTTCATTCTCACAGAAAATGGATTCTTCTGCGTTATGCGTCTCCCACTTGCTAAAACACAGGAAGGTAGGATGATCTACGCAGCACTTGAGATTTCCATTTGAACAGGGAAAGCTGTATTAAAAAAAGCTTTTCCATGCATATTTCTAATAGGAATCAAGTACTGAGTTGGGATTTTCTATGTGATTTTAGTTTGGTTTTAAGGGAAAACTGATATACAACTAGTTCTCTAATTAAATCAGTTTTGCATTCATCTGATGATTGCTTTGTCTTGTGTTTCTCTGAGTCACTGCTTTAGAGAGACTACTGACTACTATGGAAGCAGGATTTAATGCTACAATTGATCTTAGCTTTACTGAAAAGTATTGGGAATAGTTTCAGTGCTGTACAATTATTAGTTAATTTTCTGGGTCTCAGTACTGTGATCAATAGAAATAGACCCTGTCAAAGTTCCTGCATAAAACATTTGTCAGCATAATTAGATCAAGATTAAACTATCCTATATGATATTTAGTGACTTGTTTAAATTCTGGAAAACCTTATTTAATACTGATTTTTTATTTTCTTTTTTGTTAATGTAGCCATTGACAAGATGGATATGACTGCAGCAAAGGAAGTAAGAAACACTGTTAACTTGTAACATGTTTGTAACTGCAGCTTGTAATTGTGTTTATTGATATTTCTGTACATGGAGAAGTGAGCGGTTCAAGGTTTTATCCACTGATTGTATAAACATCTTCTCTTCTTTCCATTTTGTATGTGTTCCCTTCCTCTTCCACCCCACAAGTTACAAGGACAGATAAAGACAGCATTCATTTCCACAGAAGAGTATCACAACCTTGGCTGTCAGAATTTTGTGATAAGTAACTCAGTGAATAAAATACACTTGATAGTTGGGGTAAGTACCAAGAATGTGTTTGTAACAATTGTTATGTACTGTGATGACATTTGATCTAGCTGGTAGAAAATTATCATAAACTTTTTTTGCATTGAGGCTCTTTGTCTTTTATTTTCTTCACTGTAAATTTAAAGGTTTTCAGTTGTGCAGCCTGTCAGTAGTTTTTCTTCTGAGAAAATAAGTGTTGCCATTGTACAGCTTGCTTTCTTTTGATGGGAGGAAACATATTTTCACCCTGGTTGCATGACCTTAGTAGATCACTATGGTTCCTCTACAGACAAGTCTGTTTATAGTCTTGAGCTCAGAGACAAAACTAAAATTGACAAGGGTATTTCAATCAGGTTCGGGTTCAACAAATGCTTGCCAAAGTAAAAAATGGTCCAAATTCAACAAAGCCTTTAAGTCTATATTAAGTAGTACAGTAGCCAATTTTAAAAATACACAGAGAGAGGAATATTTCAAAATATTATTTTGGACTAGAAACAAATTTTCTAGGTTCACTGACTGAAACTTCTTGAATACAGTGTAATTTTTTCCCCATAGATTCAGTGTAGGCTTTTACATTCTGCGAGGGTGGAAAGAGGATATTTTGAACTTTGGAATGGTTTTAGAAGAGCCAAAACTACTTGGGGATGGTGACTATAACAATTACTGTAGTAAAGGCCAGTCTTGAAAGGAGAGAGAAAAAGAAGCTAAATTAAAAATAAATAAATGTATTTTTCTGAATGTCCACATTCACCAGCAATAGGTTGTTAGTTCTGCAGATTTTCAATTTAAAGATGAGTTGTAGAAGGGTACCTGTCAATGGCAGGCTTGCTAATTTAGAACCCTATTTTACTTTGACTTGACTAACAGGGTAAAGGCGATTACATCCTTTCCAAGTGGGAGATAGACACTGCCAACAACCTGGTGTCTATTCAAAGTTTTGCTGATTCAAGTCTGATCAAAGGTAAAGAAGAGGTTTTTCTCTTTGTTTTTTTTTTTAAATAAGGAAATACTCTGAAGGATTCACATTCAATAGCACAAAATACTAAGACATTTTCAGTTATTTAATAGATTTTGGTAAAAAGACATATACCAAGTGGAAGACTTATTGTAAAATACATACTTCAAAATTGTTGAGTTTAACTTGGAAGTAAAAATCACAGTTCTGTTTCAGCTAGATGTCACAGTCCTAGGAAGCTCCATGAAGTTAAACATCTGAGGGTTCTAATACTTTCTTGCACATTTAAACATGCTTTTGATTCAATGCATTTCTCAAGAAAAATAATAAATGTATGGATATTTTCTAGATGCAGTGAAACTTCAAGTTCTTGACAATCTGCTATTTGTTTTAGATAAAGAGGTATGTGTTATGATTTGGCTTACTCTTCATTTTACAGTGTTCTTCAACAAGCTTCTAAATGTATTTATTTTTAAAGTAATAGTTTTGAAACATGTTTTCACAAAATAAAGATGCTTGTATTTGTAGAGGATCTTGATCTAACTGAGGTTTTTAAATTTTATTTTTAGTCATTATTTAAGCTATGAAACACGTTAATGTTCTTCTTTTAAAAGACAAATAACGTCTTTCACGAAGAAGATATTAAATCCATAACTGTTTGTTTGTTGTGTGTTTTGTTCAATCTAGAATGTTTTAAGCATGTGGAATGTCTATTCTCTTACTCTAATGTGGGATTGGCCTTTAGTACATATTGAAGAATTTTTGCTAACTACAGAGTCAGATTCTCCAGTCACGTGGTAAGTAAAGCATTAGAACACCAGTTCTGAAAAGCTGTCTGTCCATAAAGGAGATGTGCCACAAACACTTAATTTACTTTTTAGTGTATTCTTAAAAATCTTTGTTGAGATCTTTCTAGTCAGTAGGACAAAATAATTGACTTGTAGGTATCCTTAGCTGTATGTTGTAGAAAAGAAAACCTTGGTCTTTTCTGCTTTTTCTTGGTTTAGCTGTTACTGCTAATGGATCTGGCTTGTAAGCTGGAAAGCAAGGAAATTGCTTGTCTAAAATAAGGTGTAGAGTATGGGTTACAGGTCTGATGTTTTAAAAAAATTGTCTTTTGGATACATAAATAGTAATATCTGGATTCTGCAGATGGAAAAGCATCTGGAGATGCATGTATCAGTAAAAACACAAGATAATTTTAATGCCAATTAAGAAAAGAAAACAAAACCTTTGACTCTTTCCATTGCTCTGTGCCAGTTAAAAAAATTAATCAGATTCATTTGAAAAGCTATAAAATATTAGAATTTAAATGTATGTCCTCTATCTGCTAAACCATTGTTATTCTAGGTGCAGTAGAGGGTTTAAAATGTACCAGTTTCCACAGGAAAGTAAATTTTCTACAAGTCAGGAACAAGAATATTTCCGTTTTAACATAAGATTTATGCAGTATATTTTATCTTATTTTCCCCTTTCATGTTCTGTAGGCAAGGTCTTGCCAACGTTAAGCTGATAGTCATGACAGCACCAGATAACAAACAGGTATAATCTCTCTCTATCTGTGTTTGGTTCTTCAGTTGTTATGCAGTCAATCACACAGGGGGAAAGAAAAGAAGATGACTAAATATTTGACGCAGCTAGAATTCTTAGGACCTTGAAGTCAAAACTGAAATGTGACCATCCGTACATTAAAATATAACAAGCAAGCCATGTCTTATGGTGCTGACTAGGTCAGGCTGCCCTGATGCTTGGGTTCTCTGTGGATTGTTTGGAGAAGAAGTGATTCTCCAAACATCACTCTGTCTCTTCTGATTTGTTTGCTTGTTTTCCCTTTCTTTCTAGATGAGAAGTCTGATGGTTTTTGCATTGCCCACTATGCAACCGCTCTATTCGTTGGAAGTATCTGTTGTTTCTTCAATTGTTCAAAGTGGGATTGGCACGGTGGGTTTAGGTTATTTGCCCTCCTTTGAAGAAACACAGTTGCCTTAATAGGTTTAATTATTAAAGAGGGTACAGTGTTATTCCCGTTAGAAAGAAGCAACTTGTGCTAGGAACTGATTAGAAACTGTAGAAAGGGAGATTAAACGATGGCTCCAAAGGATGGAGAAAAAGATACAATATATAGCAAATAGAACAAGTTAGTACTACTGCCAATTCTTCTTGCTGCTGCTACAGCTAAAAGCTGTGTGAAGTTTTATGTTCCCTGGATTTACTTATATATTCAGGTGAGAGAAATACTTCTACTGTTTGAACTGCTTCCTTAGAAAGACTTCAACAAAAGAAGGTCTAAAAAGAATTATTTTATTCTGCACAGTAAAGGCCCTCAGAAATTTTAGACAGACTATTCAGGAAATACGATGCTAAGCTTTTTAAAAAGCTCCACAAATTTATCTGAGAGAAAAATGCCAGTTCTTTTCCAGATTAAAAACCACAATGCATTACAGTTTTGCTTTTTTATGACTGCTTTGTCCTACCACCTAATTATGTCTGCATTCCACAGGATACAATATACTTCTTGGAAGGAATTCATGAAAAGCATCAGATGTAAGATGAAATTTTGGTTTTTGCTAGATCATTCATATATAAAAATGGCAGATGAATTCTACATACAGTAATTTCACAACTGATTAACTCCTTTTCATCCTCAGAGCATCTGAAGGCCCAGTTTCTATTGTTGTGATGAGAAGTTTAACTGAAGCCTTGCCTGAAAACAGGTACTAGTTTCCATGGAGCACTGTTTTATTGTTCTAATTTTTAACTGTGTTTTGGCATTTCTATTGAAGTAGCTTTACTTCATTTCACCTCTAGACTAAGTCGTTTGCTTCACAAACATAAATTCACCGAAGCGGAGAATTTTGCTATTCAGTTTGGACTGGATGTTGAGGTAAGTTGTCTGTTCCTGATATTTGGAGATGAATTAGTATAACTGAACTCATGTGTAGGGTTCTTGCCCTGTAGCCCAACAAAATGTCTTAAAATATTGCAAACATAGCGTAATGTTGCCTTAAAACCAGTTGACCATATTTGAAAGCTAATTCAAAATAAGACAACTTCATGGTGAGCTCTGTATTTACGATAACTAACAAACCTTGCAATCAATGAGGAGTGCTGCAGATGTATATCTTCTGATTAATCACTACTGCATCAGGACAAGGCACATTTGTTCCTTTAAGTAACAGGAAATAGTGCTGCTGAAAAAATAAAGGAACACTTTGACGTGTCTGTGTTAACACAGAATCTGGTTTCGTTAACTGATTGATTCAAATAATGCAGTTTGAATGTTACCTCTGCTTTTGTGTTGGTTTGGGGTTTTTAATAAAACAGGGCTAACTGGTGATATAAAAAGGTACCACAGTTGCTAGGGACTAATTTGGAATCCATTTTTGTAACAAAAGAACTCAAAAACTTTGTGAACTGGAAGCTATGAGTTTTGAGGTGAAGAATATCTTCTTAAAACTTAACTGCAACAAACTGCAAACTGTGTTTCTTTTTTTTAAACAGCTTGTATATAAAGTGAAAGCAAACACCATTTTAGAGAAACTAGCTTCAGCTTCTGTTGGCAGTTATGGACAGGAAGTCTGGCTGGATCTTGTCAATGAGGCCAAAGAAAACTTGCAAAAAATTCAGGTGTGTTGTTATTTCTCTTTCTCTTATGATATAATTCAAATTATAAAGGAGCTTCAAATTAACTTGAGTTGTTTCCTCCTGCAAACAGGACAGCCAGTTTGTAGTGGATTACTGCCTAAATGCTCCATGGCCACTGTATGAAACCACTCAGGAAATGCTGAACTACGCTAAAGTCAGAGTAAGGGAGTTTATTTAAGTTGCTTATACTCATCCATTACTATTGCATGCTTCTATACAGCCTCAAAATCAGTTTCAGTTATTCAGAAAGTAAATACATTATAAATTGCCTGTTACTTGAAGAAGCAGCAAGGCTTAATCCAATCTCCTTGGTATTGCTTAAGGGCAAAAAAAGTTTACAGTTTCATTTTTACATCAGAAAGCAGGTTTTAGTTTTGAGTAGTAGGCTTTAACTAGCTTTAAAGTATTTATTTCAGAACTAAGAGCTCTAAATATGTCACTTCTTGTTTTCATTATTTTAGTCTTTCCTGCCTTATCAGAATCAGTGAGACACATTCTCTATCCTATCCTGCATACATGTAGCAATTCAGATGGAGTCTAACATTATAAAGACCCCAGTTTGCAGAACTACGAAGTTATTGCTTCTGTCTTTATTTAATTTTGTAGTGCTGTCTGGCATGTTTTACATGTACTACTGAGTTGTCAGCCAAACCATTTCATGTGTTTGTTTCAGATCTTGAAGAAAGAGGATACAACTATTGCTCCAACTGATGGGGCTCTGGTATCCATAACTGAGGTGAGGACAAACTTCTTGGCCCTGTAATATTATTTCTTACACAAGTATGGTGTAGAGTTTTAAAAACCATGCTACCATTGAACTTTTTAAAAGTCTAAACATGATTATATTGTATAGAAAGAGATTCTATTGGAAGGGAAACAGATTAATGATAGGTTTCAGAAGTGATTCTTTCAGTCCTAGAAAGGTTCATTTTCAGATGCTTTAGAAACTTTGTTAAGTGCTCATAGGTATTTAATTTTGTTTATTTAGTCCTATCATACAGAACAAGCCTCATTCGCCTTCAGGGAGAATCAGCATGAAGTATTTATGCCACTGAAATTTTGGATTAATGCTTTATTAAACAAACTTACTTATGTAATTTAAATTAAATTCTTGTAAAGTCTTTATTTTTCTCCATTCTTCCTCTTTGCAGTGGCTATTCTAACCACATAATGTGATTTGTTTGATCAGCCAGATACTGACCTTAAATCTCTTGTCTGTATTCAGGTATTGAGAGCTCAGGCAAAGCTTACAACTTTTTATGGAGCTTTTGGACCAGAGAAATTCAGGTTTGTTTCTGTTTGTACATTAAGAATTAGAAGTAAATTCACATGTAATTGTTAAATATCTGCTATTGAAATTAAGATTTATTTTTGTTTTATTTTAAATTGAAGTTCATTAAACTTCTAAAATCATTCTCACTCTGCCTGAAGTCCCATCCTCTGCTGTGGAGAAGGGAGAATGCAGAGAGGTGGAGTCATCCTATATGCTGAAAACCTCTTGCACAGGCACTATTTTGTATAGACTTTTCTTTCAGTTTTAACATATATAGAAGGGGGATGATTCTTTGTGCACACAATTTAACACAGCATATAGTACTAGCTGGAAAACGTTTGAGATTGTTCCTCCCACAACTCCTTTAATATTGACATCTAACATTCATTTCCTCCACTTGTTTCTAGTGGTATTGCTTGGACAGAATTCTTGAATAATGAAGACATTTTCAAGAATATCCTTTTTCAGGTAGAAGAAGGGAACTTTTCCTGTGCACAGTACCTCTGGCTCAGGCATCAGGTGAGAGAGAACAGACATCTCCTTGGTATTTATGGAGGATGTTAAGCCTTTATTCAACAGAATCAGGGTGATGCAATTATGAAATAGCTCCTTCAGAAAAGCAAAGGTCTATGGCAGAATCTCATCTATTATCAAAATAATTACCTGTTCACCTAGCTCCTTAGAAGGCTGAAGTTCATATTGATTCAGGAATAGCCTGATATTTCTGGTGTCAGAACATATATTTCTAGGTCTGAATGATGGCAATTCTTCAATTTATTCTGTGGTAGTTACAATATTCCACTCACTTTCTTGCAAGTACAGCTCTTCTCCTCTCTCAGGATTTTCAAGAGGCCATTTAGTGGCTGCCCTAAAATCCTTTAAAAGTTATCACAGTCTCCTTATTCTGAATGATACCTTTGTACTAGTGGCTAAGGGCTGTGATACTCTTTAGTGCAGCACTTTCAGGTCCATGGCTTTTTCTGACTGTAACAGGACATGATCCTGTCACTGTATTTGCAGAGAAATGGCTTCAATATGGTCTTCATAAGACCAAGCAGTAGTTTTTCTGAACAGTGCTATCTATGATTACTGAGATTGTTCCCAGTAATTTGTGAAATCTATTGCATCTTCTTTTTAGTGACACAGCTTTACAAAGTATCAGATAAACCTGTGCTCCATATAGATGTTAATTGGTCTGGTTTAATATTTTAGGCAGATTTTGGAAGCAGCTTTGATGAGAAAATGCTGGAGAACTTGCTTAATGCCATCCATTTCACCATTCCTTTGAGGGAACTGTGTTTGTGGCTTAAAAATGTAGTGATCCCCTTCT
This sequence comes from Psilopogon haemacephalus, assembly GCA_013396835.1. Taxonomy (NCBI): domain Eukaryota; kingdom Metazoa; phylum Chordata; class Aves; order Piciformes; family Megalaimidae; genus Psilopogon; species Psilopogon haemacephalus. The sequence goes on along the minus strand of VWZI01020610.1, from coordinate 24,278 downwards.
TAAGAAGAATTGTGCCAAAGACACAGGTAAGACTGACTTAATAAATGCAAAATGTAGTTTTCTCAAGCTAAGATAATTTTGTAGTCAGATCTTTTATTTTTAAATGTCAGAGCCTTGTTCCCTTGCCTTTTAAAAGGTTTCTCTACAGTTGACTTAAACTTCTAATAGCAAATTTGGCTTTGATAGATAGTATAATTCTACTTCTAACTGTCTTTTCTTTCAGAAAATACTAGCAAAATGGCTGGAACAAGGTGCTCGAAACCTTGAATTAACTGACAAGGTAAATTACACTGCAGAAATTTTCCATGTCTTGTAGTTCTGTATGTATAATATAGTTTGCTAATACTATTTTTTCTGGACAGGCAAATTGGCCAGAAAATGGACTTCAAATGGCAGAGGTGTTTTTTACCAGTAAAAATCCATGTGAAACAGGACTGACAACTTGTAACCAGTGGGTTCCTTTGGTAAGAAATGATCATGACAAAGCTTTGCTTCTAAGAAACTTCAGAGCATATGCTCTGTTGGAATGTATGATAATTGAGCCACTATTAATTTTGATGAAGATTGACTTAATTCCATGAAAGGAAAGAACTGAGTTCCAATCTTCTTGAGTTGAAAGATTAATCAAACAAAAGCCAATGCATTAGTATCCGTTAGCAGATGTGGGAATAGTCTTAACTATGAAAAATAGTTAGAATATTCTGTGGTACAGAAATAACCCTGAGTGCTGCAAAACACATTTCAGCACAGATACTCCTTACCAACTTAAATTCAAACCTATCTCTGTCAAAATATTTTGAACTTGATTACAGTTCAGTTTATGTTACAGCCTGGTGAAAACATCTTTTAAAATCAGCTAGCTGTAAGACTGAATACTGGATTTGTGATAACACAAATGAACGATGTCTTGTATATCCTAGTTACAAAGCTGCCAGTGGAGAAAGATAAAGCTCAAAGTAACCAGCTGCATTTTAAAAGCTGGGAATGCTGAACTCAGTTCTGCTGTCTTAAAGTTCAGAATCCTACATTCAAAGTGCATAATGGCAAGAAGAGAAATTTACCCTGTTAAGTCCCACTTTCAACATGTACTTGATTTTTTCTTTGCTGTATCCCACATAAAAGTAACAGTACAGCATGAATATTTATAAAATCTAGAAGGCATCAGAAATTTATTGTGAGGTATCTTGGGAAATCACACGGAAAACTGGTCTGAGTCTAAAGAGAATGTCAGCTGTAGCTCCATTGTGCTTATTCCTTTTGTCCTACCTGCCCTCAAGACTTTCAGTGAATGCAATGCTCATCCTTCTTCCCTGTGCAGGCCCTGCTAGTTCATCACTGTCTTTATAAAGAATGTTTTCTAATCTCTTACTAGAATCTTCCTTGCTGCATTGTAAGTCAACTACCGAAGATATGGAGAATAATTTGTTTTCTTCCTGTTTATGACAGCACTTAATGGGCTCGAAGATTCTAATATTTCACTTCTAAACACTGTTTCAGAGATGTGACTGTGAAGAGGTGCGTAGGTTAAAGAAGCTGGTAAATGATTTACACGAACTGATAAAGTTGTACAGAAAATACAACTGCAGGCTGGCACTCTGTGATGTTGAAAAGGTAATCCTGCAGACATTTCAAAAAGTGCTTTTGAGTAATGGATCGTTATGAAATGGGAAAAAAAAAGGTCTTGTAGTCTGCAATTTAAAGTCAGACAAGAGGAACCCTGATGGATTGGTTGGTTAAAATTGTGTTCGTATCTCATATGCTGTGTTATAAATTCTGCTTCCATTGTGGGTATAAACATATAATGTGACAAGATACTAAGAGGAGGTATGGCTTAAACTCCCTTATCTACAGTCCTTATCATTTATAGATCATATATTGTGGAGTAAACACTAGCAGCAGAGAGATTAGAAGAACAACTGAACAACAGAGGCTTTGTATAAGTTTATTTTGACTTAAAGAAGGATGCTACTTCTTGAAATCATTCTGTTGACTTTGGAGGACACTGGATGTTGCATTATTTATTAGATATGTAAAGGATCATGTGCTAACATATGTGATACTCTAATGTGGCACTGTTCTACTCACTGCCCAGGAAAATGCAACTACTATTGTGTTCCGCATGTTTGATAAAATTTTGGCACCGGAGCTCGTCCCATCCATTCTGGAGAAATTTATAAAACCCTACCTCTGTGAACACAATCTGCAAAAGGATGAACTACTTCTACAGTATATAAAGGTATCCATGTTTTCTTTTGAAGAAGGCTATTTAAACAGGAGTAAGCAGAAAACAAACCTGATGAGCATTCTTTCTTACACTTGAATTTGAGGGCCAGCTTTCAGATAGCATAATCCTGTCAATGAAGCTATCCTGTTTCAGTAATAGGGCTTTAATAAATATAAGGGCAGATAGCTAAAGGTGTCCCTCGGTGTAAAAAAAAAAAAAGAAGTATTTTCTGTTTATAAGATTCCTGTCTTTTCTGAATGCAAATATTTAATAATCTTTACCCGAATATATAGGATTTGCTAGAACGTTGTCGGACACGGTCTACCTCAGTGTTTGAAACTGCATGGGAGGCAAAGGCAATAGCTGTCATTGGCTGTATCTCTGATACAGATGTAAGTATATTTTATGAAATAGGTGTCAACCTATTTCATAAAGTGGCTCCAAAACATCAGTTCAGAATGAATCATTTCACTTAATCATATGAGTACATTTTTACACCAGTGGTGGTATGAGGAGGAACAAACAATATACTGTCTTTTTATTCTGCTTTAGTAATCTCTTTTGTGATATTATTTGCTTGCAAATTTCATTTTAGTTTTGATATAGTCAATTTTAGTACGTATGAAATTCGAGCTCTACAGTGTCATAAATTTTACTACAAGCATTTTCTAATCCAGCTTACATTATCCTAATACAGTGTGTTCCTTTATGCAAGTGAAGATTGGGCTAGGAAATAAATTTTTTGCTTAAACGAATCAATCACACATGAAAAATGTCTCAAGAGATTACCTTGTAACATTTTGAAAAGTGAGCTCTTTCTTTTATAGGTAAAATTTGATGCAGTTCTTCAGATAATGCATGGTGCTATGGTACCATGGAGCGCAGCAGTGGAGCAGCTGGTAAAACAGCATTTGGAAATGAATCATGTCAAGTAAGGCAACATCCACAGTCAGTTTTGTGCATACTTTGAATTAGAATTTTGTCTGGGGGAGGTGGTAAAGAAATACTGTCTATATGATGTAGTCTGATGTCCAAGTCTCTTAGTTGTAGGTAACAAATAAATAATAGTCTGGTTTGCCCGTAGAGTAAAGTTACTGCAGGAAAGTTACCGACTGATGGAGATGAAGAAGCTTTTGCGAGCTTATGGGATAAGAGATACTAATCTTTTAAAGGACAAGCAGATGATAATGGTGAGTGATCAGCATTACTCTTGCTTCTATTAAACAAAACTCCCTACACTTTACCTGTATGTGTTTTCATAGGCAGACTTCAAAAATTGGTTGCAACTAGTAGCTTTCATTATCAGTTCTGGTTTCTCTTATCCTGTTGAGACACATTTTTTGCCTGAAAGCCCACTCTTTTTAAGAATTAGCAGATTATTTTAGCCCAATTTAATTAGCACAGTGTTGCTAATATAGTGTTTTCTGTATGGGGGGATGGGCAAAAGGGAAAGTTAAGTCCTCTCAAAACTTCAGATCTGATTTCTCCTCAAATTTCAATGAACAAGACCTGGTGATTTTTTAAAATATATATTATTTCTGTGGCATCTCCCCTTTATTAGTGAGGAAACTTGAGCATCTCAGGAAAAGTTCCTTGCCATTGTTTGGACTTAGATGAGTCCCCTGAATTTTGAGAGTTCCTAGGATAATTCCCTTTTCCAAGATCAATCTTCTCTCAGTTATGGTTTAGTCAAGTTTTCTCTAGACGTAAGTTTTTAACTTCTAGGAAGCTTGCTTGTTATGACCTGTACAGTTACAATGCAGAAGCAGTGTCTAAATTACTTCCTTTGTTATCCTATGCATCAGCACACTAAAGCCCACATTTGTTTTCTTCTTACAGAGACTAGCGAAATACATTCTTAAACAAGATACCCCTACATCTTTGGAGGATGCTTTGAAAATTGTAGCAGCATACATGTTGCCCACTGTGGAAGTCTACATTTTGAGGATGATAGACCTCATTGACAGAGAAAGGGTACTAAACTACTTTGTGGCATTCAAACTCAGAATTTAAAGACGCTGACAAGCAGGGACAAGTTGCACTGCTTGCTGAAATCTTATACATAGTTGAACTACAGTAAGAAAAAGTTGTATGTAAACTAAGTGTCCACACAACTGTCTAAATATTGAAAAATTAGACCTTTTTCAGAGGTTTAAACATCATGAGACAGCCTTCATTTGTGGCAAAAAGTGCTGATAATTATGACCCACGATATACAACTTAAGAATTGAAAGTTCTATGTATTTTAACATACTCCTTTTGCAAGAGTTGTTTTGGGGAAAGTTGCTTTATTGCCAGCAAAAAAGATTCTTCTGAGAAATGCTTCTTCTAATGAGTACAGACCTTCCCCTTTAGTTTTGACAGCATCTGAATTTTTGTCTTGCAATACAAAGTGTTGAATGCTGTAACTTATTAGTATGAAGTTTTCTTCCAAGTTAATTTCAAGTCCCAGTTTGGCAAAAACCATGAAATTACCTTTAAATTATATTTATATTCTAATTAGAAACATTTACCTCTATTTACTATGTTATAAGAGTTTTGATTACCTTTATATCTTGTCATTGTCCTTGCTTATGTTACTGGGATCTTTTTAACCTGAAAGAGGTTTTTTGATTAAGGCAATCAAGTTAACTCCCCTGCAAAACAATGTTTCTCTTATTAACACATGTTTTGCATTACTATGACATGGTATTCCTGATTTTTTTTTTTTAATGTTGCATAACAATTAACAAAAGTATGTTATAATTTGCCTATTGTAACCTTTAGCGAATAAGGACTGAAAGCCTTATAGATTTAGTAAAAACTATTCAGGGAGTTTAAGGAGGTCATTTCATAGTAAATATTTTATAAAGACCTTTGGAGTTCATCATTAGAAGATTAATCTTACCCAAGTGGCCAACATGCAACCATTTTATTAAAGTAAATATGTGTGCCTAGCTTAGCTTTTCCAAAAGCAAATGCCTTTTGATTATTTCTGGTTTATCTTTTTTCTTCCCCTCCACCCCTCAGGGAGAAGAATCTCTGACTTTATTAAAATCTCTGACTCTTGCTGAAGCTGAGAAAGTTGCAGAGAGATTGACTTTGTGGGGAACATTGGTACTGCAGAATAAAGCAGATAATTCTGAAGAGGTAACAAGGCATTTCACGTTGTAAACTGTGTACACAAGTTATTCTAAATACTATTATTACAAAGGTAGGGGATGCAAAAGTAAAAACCATGCCAGCAAAAGAAATGAAGAACTGGTTCAGCTTAGAGCAAGAAATTGGATTAGCTAACCTATTGAATTCTCTTCCAACTTGAGTTAACTATGATTCTGTACATTATGCAGTTATCCTGTGTTCTCTTAAAGGCATTGCCACACAATGGCATGGCTGTCTGAATTTGATTAATCATTTATAATCCTGCTGCATTATACTTCTAGTCCTACATATTTAGTTGCTTGGAAAATATCTACTTAAAAATTGTAGATGTTGCTTTGCCATGCAGCAAAATGGGTTGAAGCTTCACAGTTTATAGTACACGTTATTGTCTTGCAGCTGCTGCAAGTTTTTGTTAATGGTTGTTTTAGGGACTTACTCTGGGTCAGGGGAGGAGGAACAAAAGAAGAAGGGTGGATATTTGCAAAACTGCTTTGAGAGCTAACAGACTGTGGAGTGCATACATTTTCCAGATACAAAATATTTGCTGTTTCTATAAAGAATTCATGTTTACAATAACCTTCTATTCCCTTGCTTTTCAATTGGTTCTATCTTAGACCTGATAATTGTTGCTGAAGACGACAAAACATTAACCTCTTCCTTTCCTGCAGCGCAAAACACAAATGTTTATGACTAAGACACTGGTGGAAATCCTTAAATTCCTGTTCAGCATTCAGAAAGGTAAGCCACAACTTAAACATTGTCTGTTTGGGTTGTATGTGAAGTCAGGAAGTAATTGGTTTTCTCCTCCAACAGACAATCCTCTGAAGAAAGATGAATGTGAAACAAACCTAAAAATGTTTGAAACACTTGCCACATTGCAGGTAGGTATCTTCATAGTATCAAACCCCTGTTGATTTAATGTGGTTATCCCAATTGTTCTTATAACTTGAACGATAATGAAAATTAACTGTATTCACAACTTAAGTGAAAAGGTTGTATTGCAGACTTCAGAGAAATTCTAAGGCTAATCTAGCAATTTAAGTAGTGCCTGGAAAAGTTCCCAGTTAGTAGAACTCATTTCCCTCTTTAAACGAGAAAATTTGATACTCCTAAAAATCTGAATTGCTAACGCTTCAAGGATTTCATAATAGAGAACTGTAATATTTCATTAAGATCTTCTTATGGCTTGTAAACTTCAATTAATATATCATTTGAGCAGGCAGTATCCTCCAGGGGGTTTAGTTTTGCTTACCTACTGCCTAGCAAAATTCTCTAATTTATTACATAAGTCAGTAATTAGTAGACACTCGTAAAGTCAACTTTGTAGTGAAAGCATTCCTCTGAGAATGAATCAGGAAATAAATCCATTTTAATACAAAGACTCCCACAATTTTTAAAGAAAGTTGCATGAATATAAATATATTGCTTTTTCATTGCAGGAAGATTTTGATATCTTTCTTTCAGCTGAAGAATTTAGGAATCCTTTACTGCTGTCTAGGCTTCTTGAGGATCACATACAGGCTTACGAAACTGCCAGATCTCAGCCCAAGTCTAGAAAAGCACCGACAACGAATTGCAGTTCAGAAGATGGTAAACCCAAAAACCATCCTACTCAGTCAAGGTTGTACAAGCTGGCTTTGCTCCTGCAAAGGTCAGAGCAAGAACTGGGAGAACAACTGGCCTTGAGAGCACTGGATGCTGGAAAGGTTGAAGACGCTGTAAAAATATGCAGGTAAAATTGCAGAGATTTTTAAAATGACAACTTTTAGTGGGCTTTTTTTGTACTATTTCTGATACTTTGCAGAAGTAAATAGATGCAGAGAAAGGAAAAGGGGTTTGGTTTTGGGTTTGTTTGTTTTTTTTTTTTCCTAAAGATGAGCATTCAAGCAATATGCTTATGTTGTTTGCTTGCAATACTGAAGTAGGAAGTAACAGTTGCCAACAAACATACATACTAGAGCATGAGTCTTGCAAGGAGCAGCTGAACTGAGATTGTTCAGCCTGGAGAAATGAAGGCTCAGGGCAGGCCTTCTTGCTCTCTACAACTGTCTGAAATGAGGTTGGAGCCAGGAGGTGGTACATCTGTTCTCCCAAGTAACAAGAGATAGGATGAGAGGAAATGGCCTCCCGTTGTCCCATGGGAGGTGTCAGTTGGACATGAGAAAAAATGTCTTCCCCAAAAGGGTCGTCAAGACCTGGACCTAGCTGCCCAGAGCAGTGGTAGAGTTCCCATCCCTGGAGAGATTTAAAAGCCATGGAGATGTGTGGTGCTGAGGGACATGGTTTAGTGGTGACCTGGCACTACTGGGTTAATGGTTGGATTTGATCTTAAGTATCTCTTCCAACCTAAAATAATTCTATTAAATAAGTAGCGGAGAATTAAATCGCTAGAACATAATGTGGCCTTAAGTAAAAGCCCTAAGGGCTAAGCTTTTTTTTTTTTTTCAATAGGGAATTCTATGAAAATCACTGTAATGAAGAAACAGGGAAGCTGCTGTTTTCAGCATGTCAAAGGCTTTGTCACATATTGGGAGCTGATGTTTCAATGATCACTCCTAATGATATGAATCTTCCAGCAGTGATCTATGAAATGGCTTGCCAAGCAGCTACAGTTTGTAGTCCAGGTAATTACTATTATAATTTATTTCTGTTCATCTTGGAAATCAAATATTCCAAACAATCTTTGCTATAGATGAAAATAAAAATGTCCATATGTGCCTCTTGAAGAAACAGGTGCTGCAAAAACTTATTTCCTATAATAGGACTTAAGTACTTTCCATTCATACTGTGCTCACAATCTTAATATTTTTTACAGATTTACTATTAGATTCTCTGGAACTATGTAAATATACCTTGATTGCCAAGGAAATTTACAGGCAGTGCCAAATAGAAAACTATGGATTTACAGCAAAGGTATTTTGTGTTAGCTTAAATACATCCTTGTAAGCATGCAATGTCTTGATTGATTGAATAGTGTTAAGTGTGTATACACTTTTCTTCTCCATTTTCCAGCAATGTTTAATCAGCTTGTTTAAAACAAACAAAAAAAACTCCCACACAGCTCTGCAAATGAACATTTTTCTGAGTCTGTCTTTCAGCATAAGGAGTAAACTGATCTGAGAACTAAAAGCAGTGCAGCTGTAACACAAACACAAGTGGCATTCTCCACTTACACTGCAGTATAATAAATCCTGCTAATGTGATTGACAGTATTTGTGATTTATTGAATGGCTGCAGCCAGGGCTGCTAGAGAGCATAGGGAGCTGACCTTAAGAACACTTTTTTCTTTTGTTTAAATAGATAAAATATGGCAGGGAGGGTTTGATTTTTTTTTTTCCCCCAACACATTATGTGAGGGCATTGCCAACAGTTCTGTAAAACTTTAAGAAGGATCAAGTTCCTGAATAGCAGCTTTGTTTCCTGTTCAGCTCAAGCAGTGCTTCAGAGTACTCGAAATGAAAGGGCTCTTACAACTTGAATGGAATAGATCAAAGTGGCCAAGCAAGCATTTTTATGCACTGAATGTTATTTTTCTGAAAGATGATCTGTTTGAAAAATGTTTATTGATAGTATTTGGCCAAGAGTGTTTATAAAAGCCTCCTTTAAATTAATTAAGAATGCATTTTGGCTGTACAACTAAGTAACTGCAACATTAAAGGAAAATGTGGCCACTAAGTAGGAAATTTGTTTAATCTGCTCATTTAAGAAAACAGTGTAGTAAAATCCATTTTTAACTAGAAAATCATGTTCTTTCCTGTATTCAAAAACTGGAATCTCTTGCCACACTTATCTAGCAGATTCATTAGGTGTTCTTTTGACTGTGTGTACTTTTGACAATGTTCTCTTTAGACATCATTATTTGGAGGAGATAAAGATCCTTATGAAGAGTGGACTTTTGATGACTTCTTTAATGAAGATGGAATAGTTCTTGATCCGCAGACAGCTCTTCCAGTTGTATATGAAACTGTTTCTTCTCTTCTGCCTGTTTATGGTAAACTCACTTTCCTGAATACTGGGTCAATATCAAAGATGTATTTTATACTGGCTTTTGTGGTACAATAATTTAGCATATGTGGAATTATCACCTCAGAAACCGCAGTTAGCCAAACTGACATGAAATACCCATTGGAGGGATGTAGAATCTAAAGAGAACTGTGGAGTTCTTTTGTTCTGGTTCAGGAAGAATCTGAATGACATAGAGAATGCCCTGGGTAAGTGTTACTATAAACTTGCACTATTGTTATGATCTTCTCTAGACAGATTCTGGTAGCCATTAATGGAGACAGTAGTTTTATCAAGATGAATTTCTGAAGGGGGACTACAGAAAAGTTGGGAGGGACTTTTTAGGCTATCAGGTAGTGACAGGACTAGGGGGAATGGAGCAAAGCTGGAGTTGGGGAGATTCAGATTGGATGTGAGGAGGAAGTTCTTCACCATGAGAGTGGTGAGGCCCTGGAACAGGTTGCCCAGGGGGTTGGTTGGGATCACTTCCCTAGAGGTGTTTAAGGCCAGGCTGGATGAGGCTCTGTACAGCCTAATCTAGGGTAGGGTGTCCCTGGGCATGGCAGGGAGGTTGGAACTAGATGATCCTTGTGGTCCCTTCCAACCCTGACTGATTCTATGATTATTCTAAAGTGATTGTCCTTGCATCATATACCATTGTAGATATACACAACTTTATGAAAATTCCACATATTATAAACACTACAATGTTGCTAAGTGCTGAAAAAACACACTTTCAGCTCTCTGAAAGAAGCACTGGATATTTTAGAATTAGTTATTTTTAATGCCTATCAAGGTAAATGCTTGCTTTCTTAATCTGTCATTGGTGTATTAAAAACCATTGTTAACTGTAAATCCTGTTGCACAGTACTAAATCTACCTAAAAATTATATGCTTCTTTCATTTGAATAGATTTACTACCCTCACAGGTGAAGTGTTTGTTGACTGCTTCATCAGTACAAAGGTTTACACACAAAGTGCTTACTGAAAATTGTTGCTTTGTATTCCTTTGTGCAGTTACAAAAGATATTCCCTCCTGGAAAATAACTTCTGATTAGGCACTTAAAAATGCCAGTCTTCGCTCTCATAGTTCACGTCTTTATTTTATGTCCTGTCCCTGAAGCATAGTATTTTTAAGGTACTTGCTGGCTTCACAATGTTGTTGAGATGTTGACGTACTGGTGTACTGATGTGTGTTTGGTCTGCCTTGCAGAGAACAAGCTCTATCCTTTGGACTCTACAAGCCTGGCACACTGTGCATTTATTAAAGGTATAGTGACGGCAGGTTCACCATGCTAAAAGCGTCAACCGCACTGCTAGAAAACATGAGGCATAAATTAAACTTAAAAGTTTAAGTAGGTGCTTAGATGTTCCACTCAAAGCCCTACTCTAGGGGAATAGCCTGGTTCAGCACAAAAGACACCAGTTTGGATGGCAAATGCTATCATTTGGCCATGTGATTTCAAGCCCGTACAGAAGTTCTACCAGTAAGACCTAGCATCTAGAGGATTTCCAAAATGACCAACTTGTGGGTTTTGAACTAAAATGAGTCAATATTAAATTAAAAACCCTGAAAAATTAAGGTTACAAAGAGAACTAAGGCTAATCTTGTGTCATAAATTTAACAAAGAAAAAGGAAGACTGCTCTAATTTCCAAACCAATATGCTTAAATAAATACTAATTATTTTCAAGGGTGGGCTTTTTGGCATTTTGTTAATGGTTGTTTTTTTTGTTTGGGGATGGGGGGGTTTGTTTGTTTGGGTTTTGGGTTTGTTTGGATTTTTTGCATTATGTTTTACTGATTTTGGTGTTTGGCTGGTTTTTTTTGGTTGCTGTTTTTGATTTGTTGTTTGGTTTTTTAAAATATATTACAGGCTATAGCCATCTGCTGCCAGCCAGAACTCCCATCTGTGCAATGCTACAGAACCTGATGGAGTGCAGTCAGTGCGAGTTAGCTTTCCGAGTAATAGTCTGTTCCCTTGGATCCTGCCTTCAGCACAGTGTAACAAACAACATGAGTTTATCCCTGGGTGAAAAGGTATGGCAAGGCTGATACTGGAGAATAAGTCTTAGAAGCATGCTGACTACTAGCAAGTTCAGAGCATTTTATGTAAGAATTTGATAGGTATGGGAAAGGCTATCACCATGACCTTTTAAAAATCACTACCACTCAGTGAGATGTTGAGTCATTTTGTGAAAGGTGGTGATAGTTTCTTCCCTACTTTTCATGATCCTCCCTTTCTCTTGGCAAACTATGTTCAGAACTAAACTTCTGGTCTCTGCAGAGTGGCTGGGAATAAAATGAAAGTTAATAACAGTGTATCATATTCTTTTACATTGTTTTTTCACTGGTTAGTATGGGAAAAGTTCCAAACAGAGTATTTAAGAAACCATTCTCAGTTCGAAAGCAACTTGAAACAGAAATCTTTTTTTCTACCTAGAAGAGATCTTTGTAAGACCTTAAGTAAATTTGAAAATACAATTACTGTGTTACCTTCTATGTGCTATAAATGACAGGAGAAATTAAAAGCTTAGAGTTTATTTTTAACTGTGTGCTTTTTTTTTTTTTAATAACAGCTACATGACAACAATACACTAGCTGAAAGCAAAACTTTTCTCACTGCTATACAAGAGAAATGTACTTCAGTAATTATGACCACTATCCTGACCTTACTACACAAGGTAAGAATGCTCTGAAAAGGAGAAGAGAGAAGCCCTTTCTTCTGCTTTATCCAGATGGGGGCTCCCCATCCTATTGCAGAAGCCCGTTCTGAACTTGCCACGTGGCCAGATGTCACAAACCCCTCATGTTCTGGAAAGATCACACACTTGGGAAAACTACAGAGAAGATGAAGTACTGACAGCATTGCAGTAGTGGGAAGGGATGTGTTTCCACAACCTCATGTCTCAATTCTACCATAGCTGGAGCTTGTGTTCCAAACAGCCTTTGAACTGTCAGCCCTGGTGTATTTGAGCAGATTGTGGCTCTTTGATCACACATTAGTTGCACATTAGTTGAAGATTTTCAATCTTCATTTCATTTTAGACTTTTAACCTTCTAGTTGAGGGGATGTTTCAAAATAGCTATCTCCAAAACACCGTCATCTAAGTGAGTTTAGACTGGCTTCAGTATGGTTACATTTTCAGTTCTTTTTGTTTCTCTAATTTCAGAGCCCAACACCCCTCTAAATTACAGAGTACTTTTCATATGGTTATACAAAGAGGTCTATTAAAATAAATGCCTAAAATTTTTAACTTGTTCTTTTTTCCACCCTTAAAACACAGGTGTTCAATTGTCGTCTCATAGACCAGAACCTGGCACTGGGATATTGCACAATTTTGCCCAAGGAAGATGTATTCAATAAGCTGTGGGATGTCATAAACAATACATGGCAGAACTACAGAAAAGTTCTGGTAATTTCACAAGGCAATGAATTTCTTCAGCAAGTGGAAATTATTAAAGAGCTTCTTTAAAGCAATGGATCAGCAATATCGTATGGAAGTGCAATCATTTGCCTTTATTAAGGATATAACTGGTTGAACATGTCCCTCATTTAGGATGCCACTGAGAGAGAAGCTGCTTCCTTTAATCATGGTGTAAAATTGTGCAGAGGAAGTTGCTGTAAATTGTGTTATCCATGTCTAAGTGTTAGGCTATCTCGTTACGATTTATTCCAATCTTGAAGTTGTTTACTTCAGGACCTATGTTATAGTTTGAGAAATTGTTCTCTGACAGCAGTGGTCAAGAATGGAATAAATTAATAACTATAGGAATATTTAAAATGTTGAAATACTGATTAAAATTGATCAATTAAAATATAAAGGAAAATATAAAGTAAGCAAAACAAAGCAATGGAGAGGGAGAAAAATTATGCCTAAAAATTATCTTTTCTATTAGTTTCACTAGTACAACACTAACAAAGTATTTCTGAGAAAGAAACTCAGTTTTGAAGTACCTCTGAACTGCCAGCTCAGGAGGTGCAGTAATCCTGATACTACCTTCAGCCATGTTAGTTTTAATTTTAATTTTATGCAGTTATGTGATCATTTATAATTTCTTTTAAGTTCCTCTTGGGATTTAGACCTTAGGATTCAAATTTTTCAGATTATTTCTTAAACTTGTATTTAATACTCCTCACTTCTTTTAGGCAGTAGCCCTAGTTGGAGCACAGCTTGCTGGCCAACATGGGGAAGAAAAAGAAAAGAAGAAATTCCAAGAGCTGATTACTGATGCAGAATGGGGTATCCAGCTTGGTAAATTTGGTGTAAGTTTGATTGACTTGTGAAATACCAACACATTCTGAAATGTACTGTGATTTTTAGACAAAATTCCTATTCAAATGTAAGGAAAGTTGGCTGGGGGGTGTTTTAATTTTTCAATCTGCTTAAATAAACCTTAGAATTGAGAAATTCTATAATTGAAAGTGCTATACAAGAACTTTTGTGTGCTTAAGTATTGTTTGGCACAGGGCACAGTCAGAAGATGTGCTTCTTTTCCCTGCTCTAGAAGTGCCTGGATTGAAACTAAAGAAAATATAAAAGGTTAACTATATAGAATCATGAAATTATTTGGGTTAGAAGGGATCTTAAAGATCATCTAGTTCCAACCCCACTGCCACGGGCACAGATACCTATTACTAGAGTAGGTTGCTCAAAGCTGTATCTAGTCTGTCCTTGAACACCTCCAAGCTTGGATCCCTGTAACTTTGGGCAACCTGTTCCAGTCCCTCACAACCCTCCTGGGGCAGAATTCCTTCCTAATGTCAAAACTGAGCTCCTTCCAGTTTGAAAGCATCACCCCTTGTCCTGTCACTCCATGCCTTCTTACAAAGCCCCTCTACAGCTCTCCTGTAGCCTCCTTCAGGTACTGGAAGGCTACTCTAAGTTTCTCCCTGCAGCATTCTCTTCTCCAGGCTGAACAACCCCAGTTCTCTCAGCCTGTCCTCATATCATCTGATCATCTTTGTGGTCTCATTAGGACCTGCTCTAACAGTTATATTAGGAATTAGTCTTGATATTGTCTAAATTATTTGTTTGGAAAGATGATAAAATGTTTATTTATCTGTAGATTTCTTTCGAGACTGTCTTCAGACAATCACCCATAAGGAAGAAAGGACTCATAAAAACACTGGTACAAAACCCAAAAGTAGACACAAATCTCATACTGAATTACTGCAGGTAATAATGAAAACAAAACAAGTGTGTTTAATTGTTGCTGTAATAATAACAATGCTTACTGAAATCTAGTTTAGTTTAAATAGATCCTGCTTAATGTAATATATTGATTATTTGGGTTTTTTTAAGTGATTAATCACAGTACTGGTCTCTGGGGAATTTATTTTCTCTGTGACCTTTGGTGTTGTTAGGGTGCTTATTTCCCTATGAATAATCTTCTGTCCTCTTCTAGTACTTTCATGCTGGACAGTGATGCCGCACTGCAGCTTTGCATTGAAACACTTCTTCTCCAGAATGCTAATACACATCATGTTGAAGATGACTCTGCAGAATGCAGCAAGAGGCAACCTCATTCCACACTGCTAACTAGAGCACTAGAAATAATTCCTCTGCTGAAAAGCACGAAAGACCTGGTCACCAGCCTCAGTGAGATATTGTACAAGGTAATAGAAAGAAAAGAAAAAGGCAAAACGAAAAAAAACAACACACCAAAAGAAGCAGGGTGGAAAAAAAAAATCTCTGAAATATGCATCTAGTCTCAAATGTCACTCAAATGACAATTCCACAGAAAAGGGTTGCTAATTTAAAAAAAAAAAAAAAAGTAAATGTTTACTTTTCTCCTGCAGATGTAGAAAACTGAGTTACAAAAAAATAGAATGACACATCTCGTTTTGTTTAAAGACAGGCAGAAGCTTACCTCCCAACCTCCCTTAAAAACCAGCCAGAAAATAGTCATGAAAAAAACAGTCATTTCTAGTTACAAAGCACACTGGAAATATTTTAAAGCGCTGCATTCAAAATAGCTAGGGGCAACCAAAAAAAAAAAATATCTTAGGGTTTTCCAATTTGGCTGTTTTCTCCTTTTCATCTGGGGGATGAGGAATGGAGTGTGATTTTTATTTTAAGGGCTTTTTTTCTCCTTCCTTTTTCTCATTTCACTTTTGGCCTTTCCTAGCAACTCTTTTAGGATTTAGGACTGTGGTGTGGAAGTCTTTTGTTTTAGTGAAGTATGCTATGATGCTTATACTGTTTCTTGTCAACGTAGTTGGGTACTAAAAAGGAAAAAGTTAACTCAGTTATATGTTTTCCCAAGACAAATCATTTAAGATCTTACAAAATGAATTTGTTTTTAACAGCTTGATCCTTACGACTATGAAACTATTGAAATTGTGCTGAAAGTGATACAAAATGCTGATGAAAAGAACATCAGTATCCATCTGAGTCAGGTATGTCTAAATATGTTGGTGTTGGCAACCACATTGTTTTGTCTATTTGGGTAGCTTTTCAAGAGTCTGTTTACTCTGTTGCCACTCTGCACAGCTCTCTTTCTGAAAACAGCATTCAAGAAATGGTGATCTCTCCGTTTCTTAGCAATGGCTCATAGCAGGGATAAAAACTCTACACATACGTACCAACTTTGCCAAAAAAACATAAGCCTAAGTCTTTGAGGCTGAGACTGTGAAGAAGGGGGGAAATAAAATAATCTTGTTGATTTTTTGCTATTTCCTTGCCTTTTTTTTTTTTTTCTCCTATTTTTCCCTTCTCCCAGGGTTTGAGCCTCCTCAAACATCTGGAATCTTACAAAAGAATTGCTCCACCTGTGGACCTAGAACACCAGTATGTTTTAGAGCATGTGATTCCCTTATCTCCAGCTGCTCAAACCAGACTGCCCTTTCACTTGATATTCTTTAGAACTTCACAGTGTTACTGGAACATTATATGTAAGTTCAGTATTTTTTATGGCTAGATATATGGATCATTCCCTTTCTCTGCTATCTGTGATCTTTGAAGTTCTGTAGTATATGTTTCATAATAATTGTATTTCTTTATTAACACATTTTTCATCCCAAGTATCTCTGAAATCACTTGTGCACCCAAATTGCTACTGCTGAGGTGAATGGCTTTCAGTGGAATTAAGATTTATATACAATTCAGAATTCTAACCTCAATTTATTTTCTTAGGGCTCAAAGGCTCAGCTAATCCCACTTCCCAGACCAGTATGGATAATTGAGATTATATTCTTAGAGTCTCTCCCAGTGGAGGTCTGCATTTAACAACCACAGAATACACTGGGTTGGAAGAGACCCTTGATGATCATCTTGTCCAAACCTTCCTGCAGTGAGCAAGGACATTTCCATCTAGACCAGGTTTCTCCAGGCCCATGAAGTTTGACCTTGAATGTCTCTGGAGATATAGCCTCAGCCACATCTCTGAGCATCCTGTTCCAGTATTTCAACAATCTCATTTGCAGAACTTCCTCCTGATGTCCAACCTAAATCTACCCTGCTCTAGGTTCACACCCTTGCCCCTCATCCTTCTGCTCCATTCTCTTCTAAACAGTCCCTCTCCAGCCTTTCTGTAGGTCCCCTTCAAATTTTAAAATGCGGCTGTAAGGTATCCTCGGAGCCTTCTCTTATCCAGGGTGAAAAACCCTAACTCTCTCAGCCTGTCCTCCTAGGACAATAAACTGGATGTGCTTAATCTGACATGGGAAGGCTGCAAGTGGACTGTGACACTGTCATAGGCAGCTGTCTTTTTCCTTTCAGCTGCAGAGCTTAGTGAGGAAACCTTCCCAACACTTCTGTTGATTTCCAAACTAATGAAGGTAAAGTAGAATTTTGAAAGATTTCAAAATCATTCTTTTCTTCTCACACACACAAAAAAGAGCTTTTGTCCTTTATTTTGCATCATTTGGGCCTCACCTAGAGATATTCTAACATAGAACAATAGAATCAGTCAGGGAAGGGACCACAAGGATCATCTAGTTCTAACCCCCCTGCCATGCCCAGGGACACCCTACCCTAGATTAGACTGGCTAGAGCCTCATCCAGCCTGGCCTTAAACACCTCCAGGGAAGGGGCCCCAACCACCCATCCTGGGCAACCTGTTCCAGGGCCTCACCACTCTCATGGTGAAGAACTTCCTCCTCACATCCAGTTTGAATCTCCCCACCTCCGGCTTTGCTCCATTCACCCTAGTTCTGTCACTACCTCAGAGCCTCAAAAGTCCCTCCCCAGTTTTTCTGTAGGCTCTCTTCAGATACTGGAAGGCCACAATAAGGTCACCTGGGAGCCCCTTCCAAACTGAACAGCCCCATCTCTTTCAGTCTGTCCTCACAGGAGAGGTGCTACAGCCCTCTGATCATCCTTGTGGCCCTTCTCTGGACATGCTCCAGAATGTCCACATCCCTCTTGTCCCAGGGGCTCCAGAACTGGACGCAGTACTCCAGGTGGGGTCTCACCAGGGTGGAGTAGAGGGGGAAAATCACCTCCCTCGACCTGCTGGTCACACTTCTTGTGATGCAGCCCAGGATCCAGTTGGCTTTCTGGGCTGCAAGTGCACACTGCTGGCTCTGTTGAGCTAACATCTTTTTAACTACTTCAATGTTTTTTCTAGGTTTCACTGGATACCTTATACATGTCTGCAGCTCGGCATGTCTTTGAAAAGAATGTGAAGCCAAAAATACTCGAGATGAGAAACACTGGGTACACGTCAGTTATTAACAAGGAAACAACCAAAACAGTGCAGACAATTCAGTCATACCTGCTGTCAATAGTGAATCCACAGTGGGCTGTAGCTATTGCTCACAAGATTGCCCAGGAATTTCCAACAGGTAAGTGCATATGTGTTGAGGAGTGAAAAAATGGGAGAAAGATAATAGGCTTGGGAAAAGAAAAAGCTAGCCTGTGACTAAACATTTGTTTGGTATTCTCAGATAAAATCTGGAGAAGTTTGGAAATAATAATAATGCTATTTTATAACACAGCATCACTACTGAAGTGCTTTGTCTCCATTTTTAAGCTATACTGTCTTGCTTGTTCATACCATCTTAAGTTTCCCAGCAAAAGCAAACATTGCAGATAAATTTAAGCTAACTTCTCTATTATCAGAATCCAAATAGATAGAGTTTTCCTTTTTAGCCAAGAGAGCTTTCTTAATAGCTTCTAAATTATTATTTTTAATTATTTGAAATAAAATGTATATACTGTATAAAGGATTAACGAAAACTTATTTTATTTACTGCCTCTTCTCTCTTGATTCCTTTTTTGTTTGTTTGTTTAAAAAAGGCCCTGACCAGATTCAGGCACTGAAATTCTGCCTCTATCTAGCTGAGAAATGGCTAAAGAATACTACACCTGAGGTAATGGTAAATTCCTTGCAAGACTGTTGGTTTAATTGTGAGATACTTATGTAAGCATTTTGTCTTTTGTACGGTGGTGTGTAAATTGTACCTTAATCAACCCTGATATGAGAAGTACTTTTTCTAGGAAAGTAACTGTAAGAAAAAAAACCTCTTCTGTCTGCTAGCACTCTCCTGTTCACAACCTAGCAAAAGTCAGGCTAACAGTTCTTGGAGACTGAAGAAAAAATAAACAGTTTCAAGGAAGAACAACTTACTCTTTCTCCTGCTATATGCATTTCTCTTGCTGCAGGAGAACAAGCTGGGATCTATTCCAGGTGTTAGATCAATAGCATTATTAACTTCTGCTTTGAGTTCCAAGATTCTTCAGCAATTTGTGCTTGTATCTATAAAGAGAGTCTGCCTTCACTTGATTCTTAGGCTCATTTTTCCATGATTGATAGGGAAAGGTGAATAATAATCTCAACTTCCTTATAAATATCAAATTTGCTGTGGAGTTGAGACAGACTGAACACTAAATATTTCTTTGATACTTGGTCACATCTGCAAATGGAATTGTGCCAAAATTAAACTGTAACTCTAGTAGCCAAGCTTTAAGATTAAATCTTTTTCCCTCTCAATTTTACTTCAAAATATCTTAATTTTAGATACTGTACATGTGGTACATATTTTATTTTCTTTTCACAAAATACCTTTGTTTACAATTTTTTTTTTCAACATATGTCTGCTTGCAAGAGCAGCATGGTTAATATTATCTGCTTACAGGAAAAATACCTGCAGGTACAGGTATCAGGGACACATCTGAAAAACAGCTCTTGCTACCCAGTTCACTGCTTCAGAGTATAAAAAGATAAGATCATTTTTCTCTGTTGTTTTCTATAAAACTGTGATGTTTTGCTACAGGATGATTCACATGGAAAAGCAGAAGTCCTACAGAAGAAATTGTATATGCAATATCAGCGTTCAGCAACAGAAAACGTTCTAATAACACATAACCTGAACACTGGAGAGCATGTAAAGTCTATTGGGAAACCAGCAAATCTTATCCTTTTACTCTATGAACACCCCAGTATAGACCAAAGGATCCAAAACCCAACTGGCAGAGATTATCCGGGTGAGTATCCATCACTTAGCAAAAAGAAGTTCTGAAGCAGATAATAGCAGTTTGTCAATCCCTTGTCTCTACCTATCTGTGTAGATATCCATACGGCAGCCAAGGAGATAGCAGACATTAACAAACTGAACATGAACAAAATTTGGGATAAACTGCTGGATAAATGGTTGTGCCCAACTGCTCTGCCCTCAGAAGTAAGTCGTCACTGGAGATTAGTGTTTGGAGAAAAATGGGCAAATACATTACATAAAGATATTTGTATCAGTTGTTCAAAATGTGAAGGTTATTTTGCACAGTTTGCCTTTAGTGCTCATTAATCTATTTAAGATGCATCAGAATTTAGACCACTAATGATTTTGATACCTTCCTAACATTGTTGCACACCTCTGCCTCTAGTGAGAATGACTTGAAATGCTTTCCCTTCTCTCTGTATAGAGATTAAAATCTTATACCTGGTGCTACAGGAAGGTTATGTGGCTAGCCTAAAGGAGTTGTTAATATATTAACCTGAAATACTAATTCTAGAATCAGAAAAGGAATTAATCCTCTCCTGTTGCAGCCTAGCTAACAGAGAGTTAACTGCTGGCTGGGTGAGAAAGGACAGGGAGCAGGCATTCCCTGTACTTCAAAACACCACTTAGCAGGCTGAGGAGTGGTGTTGACTGCCAAGCATGCAGTTAAATAAAGGAAGGACTGATAAAAACAGAATTCTTCTCCTTGGCTGCATTAACCCAGCTTTCAAGACAGAGTTTAAGCAAGGCTATGATCTAGCTATTTATTCAAGCAACTTAGAAAACTCTCACAACTAGACTTTCATGTCTTTTTAAAAGAAAACTCAAGAAGTGTTTGGAGGTGTGCAGGAAGATGAAGAACTCCGGAGGTATGTGTGTTGCCTTGCATCTGATATGGTGAATTGTTAACTTGCAAATTTAACTGCTTCTGGCCTTTTTCAAGAAACTAAACAGTGTGTGAGTCACAAATAATTTTTTATTTCCTGGTGACATCAGTTTCGAGTCATCAAATTCTGCTTTATCCAACAAAATGCTGCTTGCAATAAGTTACAGATATATGCAGGTGCTTAAAAGTAGCTGTTTGGAGGTTTTCTGTACCACAGATTCTCTTGTACTTAATCTATTCTTGACAGTGAAATATAATTGCATTTGAATAAATCTTGATATATTGTATTCCAGCAGCTGTGCTGGACTTGTATTAAAATAAATGTATTTTTGCAGAGTTATCTATCTCCTTCAGTCCCGCCCAATGGATTGTAGTTTGAGAATGCTTTATGCAATTACAACATCTGTCACATCTGTAAGTTTCTAAGTTGTTACTTTAGCTCGATGCTTTTTACCTCCTATTAAACTCGTGTCTGCTTAATTGGGTGTCAGCCTAAAGCCTCTGCATCTGTTTTGGGTAATTTATGTATCTGTATGAGCTGTTTCCACCAGTTTTGGAGTACAATTGTGGTGTTTGTTGAGTTCTGCTATAGATGGTCAAGAGCAGCCACTGAACTCTGGGGTTTTCTAATGTCTTGTTTATATGTCTGAACTGGACATTTTCTAGAGTGCTTCTTAAGCTGGTGTAATTGGCTCACTTTAGGTGGAATTAAAGCAGAGTGGTAACATTATTTTAACAGAGCCTTAACCTTCAGTCTTTCACACTTACTAAATGCATTTGTGATATACAGTATCACATTTCTCTTTCCTGCATCAATAGTCTTAGATCTAGAAAGCCACCTTGTTTAGCAGTGTCATTTGACACTGACAGATACCTTAATTGGTTAATATAAAAGCTGAATGCAAACCAGTCTGTTACTTAGCATATATTTCCATTAAATGAATAATTAAATCATTAAAAAGGATCATACTGTATGTAATTCTCTAGCTATTCAGTTGGCATGACTTTTCCCTATGGGTTGTTTTTTTTTTTTTACCCCTCTCAGCCTATTGGTGACACTCAGCTGACATTTGCTCACAGATGCAGGGCACTGAAGTGTCTGCTCTATCTGGCAGATACCAACACTGTGGAAGCACTCTTTAAGAAGCCCATTGAGAAAGTAAAGTAAGATGAATCTTCTATAAGGTATTCCTTAATAATGATGTTTTACAGCCATTAGGAAAAAATATATATGGAGAACTATATCTAAACCTCCCCTCTGTATCCTGGTGTATGATCCAAGATACAGATGATCCAAGTCATCTTTTGTTCAGGTGAATAAGGTTTCCCTAAGCAATTACTAGAAAGTTTTTTACTTCATTAAGATCTTCTTCATAAGTACAAATACAGTCTACATTATTTTCCCTTTCTTTTATTCTAAAGAAACAGAACACTTTTCCAATATTATCCTGAGTTTGATTAAGTGAATATAATAATAATTGTAAATAACAATAACATCTGGGTTTTGGGGGGAAATTTTTTTACAGGTATTTTCTCAAATGCTGTATTTACCTGGCAGAGTTTGAAATCTTGAATATTCCATACACTTATGAATCATTTCGTAAGAGTCCTAAGGAAGGAATGATTAAGGGGCTATGGAAGAATCACAGCCATGAACCCACAGTATGGTTTTTAATTCCTTTGTAATTTTTTACTTGCTTCTTAGACCTTGCATGAAGTGTGTACCTTTCTACATGGCTCCTAAACAGCAGCCTATGTATTCTGTCCTGTTCAAACGCTACTTAAGTTATGTTACTCATAATCATATTTAAAAATACAGCCAATATGCAGTTACCCCAAAGATTCTCTTTCAGAATGACCAAAAAAACCCAACCTGTTGACGTGCTTACTGTTTCCCATCACATAATTATACCCTAGTACTTTCCCACCTTTGTGTACCCTCTTCTCTCAGCTAGAGATCAAGCTTGCTTTGTGTTACCAAGTATGTTTTGCAAATACCTAACTTTACACTGATGACAAGGGCAGGTACATAAGGTTTCCAGGTAGACAATAGTATATGACAGAAAAGAATACTATTTTATTAAGGCTTCACAGTAATACTTCTGATTGGTAGCCATTAATTGGAAGCGATGAATCCCTTAGTCAAAATCTACGCGTGCTAGTCTAAAATTTGAAAATGACAGATAAAAGAAGCTTTTGCCTTCCTACAATTAGGAAATATAGATTGATAATGGGGTTGGTTTGAATTATCCTCACACATGTAAAATTATTTTGAAAATGCATTGGTTGTAGCTTTTTGGGAGTTAAAAGTCGCAGTAATGCTGTAAAAATCTAAAATTACACTGGCAGGAAGTAAAGGTTTGAAGATCATGAATGTATATTAAAATCCAGTATGTCCTTGCTCTTCTTTAGGCTGTTAGACTGGTGACAGAACTCAGTCTAGAATACAAAGTGTATGATTCCCAGCTGTGGAATGGTCTACTACAGAAACTCCTTGGTTTCAACATGGTAAGGAATTTTTAACTGTAAAGTTTTGCAGTGAGATGAGAAAGAGGCTCTTTTTATCTACTGACTTCTAAAGAAAGGGATAGATACATACACTACAAGCTCACTGTGAACAATTTGTGTTAATTTATGTGGATGCTTTGGGCTCTTAAATACTGAGCTGACAGAGCTTTGAGGAATTTGTGTTTTAGCACTAAGTACTGCTTGACAGTTTTGACCTGAAATTGCCCCCCTTTTTTAATTATTTTTTGAAGGCATAAAGTCTTTCAGGTAGCAAGAGTAAATCCAATGATAATAAATTAATTCCTCATGCAGTTACAATTTTACAACATAAGCTGCATATTCATGTGCAAATATATATTCATAGTTACAAACACTGTGCATAAACATCTGCATACATATAAACACATGCAAAAATAGTACCCCTAAAATGGGTTTTATTATGATAATCATCCTGATTTTTATCATTCAGAACCTGGATTACCTCTGATTGTCAAACTCTATCTAACATTGCTACAGCCTAAGGAGGTAACAGATGTCCTTGGTAATGTGGTTGTAGAAGGAACAGGTATCAAAACAAGTTTTAATGTAATGAGATTTAGGTACTACTATCAAAGAAGCAGAGATCATAATAAAACTAGTGCTGGAAACTTTAAGACTATCAGAAATCTTGAGTATTTACTGAGACAACAGATGCAGCTACTGCTTGTGATAGTTTAATTCACTAAACTATAAATCAGAGTTCCATATGAATCAGTTGTTCCCCCTCAAGGAACAGAAGTGCTTTGAGGAACTGTAAGTTTTCATTCTGCAGACAAGCAGCATGATTCATTTCTCTAGATAATTGCAAAAAACACTGGAGCATTTTTAATTAAATATTTATTTTCAGATTCAATACCTAAGAAGAGTATTGACAACAATCACTGGAATTCATTCGTTATGGGAGGTAAGCAAATATTCCCTGACTCCTAAGCTTTTTCTTCATTTAACAGGAATTTAGCATCCTATCTGTATATGCAAATGGCAGCCATCTAGAATAATAGAATCAGTCAGGGTTGGAAGGGACCACAAGGATCA
>VWZI01020609.1:163831-179214 GCA_013396835.1 Psilopogon haemacephalus | reverse complement strand
CCTCCTCTGGACTCTCTCCAGCAGTTCCATGTCCTTCCTGTGCTGGGGGCTCCAGAACTGCACACAGTACTGCAGGTGGGGTCTGATGAGAGCAGAGTAAAGGGGCAGAATCCCCTCCCTTGCCCTGCTGCCCACAGCTTCTCTTGCTGCAGCCCAGCACACAGTTGCTGTCTGGGCTGTGTGTGCACACTGCAGGCTCTGGTTGAGCTTCTCATCTACCCTTCTCTTTGAATATAACCAGAATCTATTTCTCCAGTTATCTGTTGCATCCCTTTTCACCCCTCCTGTTTCTCAACAATCCTGATCTCCACTATCCTCTTTTTTTCAGTTTCCCTTCTCTTGAGTTGTTGCCACTGTGGCCAAAGCCTGCTAAGCACTTGAGTATGTCTTTGATGAGGACTAAACACTTCCATTTCTCAGGACTCCGCTGTGCCACTTTAACCCCAGCACAAAGACATCTGAAATCAGTTCTTTCCTCTGTTTGCTCTTATTTTTTACTTATTTCTAGTAATGATTTCTAATAATGAGATTAATGCTGCTTTTCTGTACAAAAGGCCCCCCTGAAAATGCAATACCTGAAATTATTTACAGATTGAGTATTACTATTTCCCCCCCTCCCCCATTTACTTTTTTCCTTCTCTTTGAATATAACCAGAATCTATTTCTCCAGTGTTTATCTGTTGCATCCCTTTTCACCCCTCCTGTTTTCCAACAATCCTGATCTCCACTATCCTCTTTTTTTCAGTTTCCCTTCTCTTGAGTTGTTGCCACTGTGGCCAAAGCCTGCTAAGCACTTGAGTATGTCTTTGATGAGGACTAAACACTTCCATTTCTCAGGACTCCGCTGTGCCACTTTAACCCCAGCACAAAGACATCTGAAATCAGTTCTTTCCTCTGTTTGCTCTTATTTTTTACTTATTTCTAGTAATGATTTCTAATATTGAGATTAATGCTGCTTTTCTATACAAAGGGCCCCCCCTCTTTGTACAGAAAAGGAGGGGAAAAGGAGGGAAAATCTCATCCTTAAATACGAGTTCTTTTTTAAGGTTAAAGCAGAAACATCAGAGTGCTTTTCTTGCCCGTAACTAAATAGGGATTATGTATTTATGTAGTGCACCAAAACCAATCTTCATGCCTTAGAATGTAAAAGCTGGGCAGAAATCTGCTACCCAGAGCAATCTCCTAACAGCAAACAGACCAGGGAAAAGCCCTCCACACAGAGAAAGTGAGGGGAGGGGAGGGAAAAAAACCCCAAACCAAACCCAAAATGCTCTGCAGGGAAACACGGAGATGAAAGAGGTCTTGTATATATTTTTAGTTAGTTAAGCTGACTGCTGCTGGGGTGTTCTTGTTTAAACCTCGAAATCCCACTTTTTGCTGGAAGGCTTCTTTGACCCTTGGCTGGACCAGCAGATTGTGGATGTGGGTGTTTGACAGCCTGCAACTGGGTCTTCAGGGCAGCTCTGGGGTTGCTGGCAGCTGTGTTGGTGAACCCTGCAGCAGTGCAGATGGACATCCTGTTCAGTGAGGATGATTTCCTTGCCCTTTGAGGGATAAAGCTGAGCTCTAGAAAGGTCACAGTTGTGTTAAAAAAAATAAATAAATAAAATGATCAAGTCAAACTTTCCCTCGTTCAAATGATGGCTGTATCCTGAACGTTAATTTGTTTCAGCTACTGTATCAGCAAAGCAGTTAATTAGCTGGACCTTAGTGTGTTGAACTATAAACCTACTGTTTCCCTGGTAATGTGGGCAGCCCTCTTTGAGGTTAATTGTCTTCTATATTCCACTGGAAGGCTTTGGGTGTCAGGTTTGGGTTCTTTCCGCATAAGCAGAGCACAGCTCATGAGAAATGAGGCCATGATCTGTCTTGGGTCCAGGAGAGGGACCTGTATGAGAAATGCCTGGTGCTATCTGGAGTACTGCAGCCAGTTTTGGAGCACCTATTACAAGAGGGATATGGACATGCTGGAGCATGTCCAGAGAAGGGCCATGAGGATGCTGAGAGGGCTGCAGCACCTCTGCTGTGAGCACAGACTGAAGGAGTTGGGGCTGTGCAGGCTTGAGAAGAGGAGGCTCCCAGGTGACCTTCTGGTGGCCTTCCAGGATCTGAAGTGGGCTACAAAAAAAGCTGGGGAGGGACTTTTTAGGCTATGAGGGACTGACAGGACTAGGGGGAATGGAGCAAAGCTGGAGGTGGGGAGATCGAGATTGGATGTGAGAAGGAAGTTGCTGAGCATGAGAGTGGTGAGAGCCTGGAATGGGTTGCCCAGGGAGGTGTTTGGGGCCACATCCCTGGAGGTGTTTGCAGCCAGGCTGGCAGAGGCTGTGAGCAGCCTGATCTAGGGTAGGGTGTCCCTGGGCATGGCAGGGGGGTTGGAACTAGATGATCCTTGTGGTCCCTTCCAACCCTGACTGATTCTACGATTCTATCTGCTAACTACTAAATAATTTTAAAGCAATTTTTTTCTTGTCTTCTCACACATTGCACCAGAAAATCGATTCCAGCAACTGCTCCTAGCAGGAAGAATGTGGAAGGTTTTATTTTTGCCTAAAGCCTCCAAACTCAGTTTGTGTCCTGTAAGGAGAACTGCAGCACTGAGTCATTTCCAAAGCAGGACACTAGCTCTGGTGTTAGATGGGAAAAGTCTTAAGGTCAGCAGTGCAGCAGGGCTCTGTATCATTGCATATAATTTTTTTTTTCTCTTCCAGGCTTCAGTTTGTTTCTTTCATTTCCACAAACACTGTACAACATTCACAGGTGAGTTGACTAACATTGACTACATTCTATCCCCTCCCATTTAATTCGGTATATATTTGATGTCTTCCTCCTCTGAGAAACAAATGCAGTGCTTGAGTCTAGCCTTGCTGCTTTCAGCCAGGTGCTGCCCTGATGGTGCAGTAAAGGGTTTTGCTGGTCAGTTTGCAGAACCTGGCTGGTTTCTTTTCCATGTTTATAACTCCTCTCCTTTTCCTTGGCACTCTCACGGTGGGTTCTGCACAGTAAACTGGTGAGAGCTCTGTAGCTACAAATGCTGCTTTTTATTTGCAGTCAGATGAGATTTGTTACTTTCACCTTCCCTGGGCAGAATTCTGTAGCTGATCATCCTGCCCTCCATGAAGTACCTTATTAGCTTCCAGATCCCTCTGTAAAACTCTTCCCTGTATGAAGTCTGCAGGTAATTGCCATCAGATACAGGCTAGGCAGGTGGCAAGCTGTGATTACATCTGAGAGCTGGCTGGCTGCACCTAGGAATGCCACACACTCCTGGTTTATACTCCAGTGCCCTATTTTCATTAATGCTGCCTGCCTTCCTCTAGTATTTGTTAGCTCATTTCACTCATCTGTCACATCAGGTCTCGCAGGTCCTGCCTGTCCTGGAGGAGGGACTGTCACTGCCTGTCTTCAGCAATTAGTGCAAATGAATATGAGCATTTAAATTTTGGAGAGGCTATAAGACAACAATGCATTAGTCTTACACGGCCCTGGCCCTGTCACAGTGCTCATTGCAGGGTAATAAAAGAGCAAGAAAAGCTCCTGAGAGTGGAGAGTCAAGAGGTGTGGGGCAGGAAGGGCTGAAGACCTGCAGCAGGGCTGGGCTTTGGGCAGGGCACTGGCAGCAGCAGCAGGCTGGAGACAAGCAGTGCAAGGGACTGCGGTGCAGGAATCATAGAATCATAGAATGGTTTAGGTTGGAAGAGACCTCTAAGCTCAGCCAGTTCCAACCCCCCTGTGCCATAGGCAGGGACACCTCCCACTAGAACAGGTCATTCAAGGCCTCATCCAGCCTGGCCTTGAACACCTCCAGGGAGGGAGCAGCCACAACCCCCCTGGGCAACCTGTTCCAGTGTCTCATCACCCTCACTGTGAAGAACTTCCTCCTAACATCCCGTTTCAATCTCCCCTCTGCCAGTTTAAACCCATTCCTCCTCATCCTGTCATTACAAGACCTTGTGAACAGTCCCTCCCCAGCCTTCCTGTAGCCCCCTTCAGATACTGGAAGGTTGCTTTAAGGTCTCCTGGAAGCCTTCTTTTCTCCAGGCTGAAAAGCCCCAACTCTTGTAGCCTGTCCTCATAGCAGAGGTGCTCCAGTCTAGGAGGAGGGCAGCACCTTGGACATCTCAGTCTCTGGCAGCCTTTTACTCTGATGAACATTTAGTTTTTGCTTTCTTTCCTCTCATGTCAGGACTTTTTTTTGTTGTTTTTCTTGAAAAGCATCACTGAGCGTAGTTTGTCTCAAGCCTTCTGGTGGGTTTGTCATTCCTCTGAACAGAATATCCAGTCAGGTTTGCTTGAAGGATGCACACATCAGCTATTCAGGAATTGAGTCATTATCTCTCTTTTTTTCCTCCTGCTGCCTGCTCTCAGTTGTAATCAAAAGAATTTTTGGAATGAGGAAGGTATTTATTGAATTTTCATCTGTCTATAAACACAAACGTTCAGAGGTTTTAACCAGGACAATTCTCACGGCACTTCAAGCAGAGAATTGCTGTCCTGAACTGTTAGTGTGAAGAAATGCTAGAAGAGAATAGCAGTAAACTTTAATAAATTAAACCTCCCACTCCTTTTGCAACCTCTCAATGAGTTTTGCCTGAGTGAGGAGGATGCAAAAGCCACTGATCTTGACAGTTACCTTTTTCTCAGCTGACAGGAAGCAGTGATTTACTGCCTTTAAAAGATAGCTTTCAATATCCAAGAAAACACAATGCATGATTCATTTTCCTGCATTCTGATGCTCCCTTTCAGGCTGTGCTTTGGCAGCAGCGCAGGATTGTCTAAGCAGCAGCATCTCTAGACCTGCAGCACTGCCTGCAAGCCAAGTGCTTGACTGGGTTGCCACTGGAAACAGGGGTTGCACTGGCTGACTTTCATGTCTCATGTCACAAGTTATATTCTCTAAAGAATATCAGGTTTTGGCCTGCATGCTGTGTGTTTGGCTAACAACTACGACAGGGCACTGAATGCACTCTGTGTAGGCTTAGTGGTCCATTGCCAGGCAACACCGAGTGGGTGAAGATGAGCAGAAGCTATGTGAACAAACCACTGTCATTTTTACCCCAAAAATGAATGGGACTTGAGTGTCCTACAGTTTCTCATGAAATCTCTGAATATCCAGCACATCTGCACAGGTAGTTGTGTTCCAGTATCTGAAGGAGGCTACAGGAAGGCTGGGGAGGGACTGTTCACAAGGTCTTGTAATGACAGGATGAGGAGGAATGGGTTTAAACTGGTGGAGGGGACATTGAAACTGGATGTTAGGAGAAAGTTCTTCACAGTGAGGGTGGTGAGGCGCTGGCACAGGTTGCCCAGGGAGGTTGTGGCTGCTCCCTCCCTGGATGAGTTCAAGGCCAGGCTGGATGAGGTTTTGAGCATCCTGATCTAGTGGGAGGTGTCCCTGCCTATGGCACAGGGGGTTGGAACTGGCTGAGCTTAGAGGTCCCTTCCAACCTAAACCATTCTATGATTCTATGATTCTTGGTCCGAGTTTAGGCTACCTTTGATCTCAAATCCACATCTGCACAGGTAGTTGTGTTGCAGGAGGAATTCTTGGATGAGTTTAGGCTATCTCTGATCTCAGATCCACATCTGCACAGGTAGTTGTGTGCAGGAGGAATTCTTGGGTGAGTTTAGGCTATCTCTGATCTCAGATCCACATCTGCACAGGTAGTTGTGTGCAGAAGGAATTCTTGGGTGAGTTTAGGCTGTCTCTGATCTCAGATCCACATCTGCACAGGTAGTTGTGTTGCAGGAGGAATTCTTGGTCTGAGCTTAGGCTAGAGTGTGAAATGGCTGTGTGGAAGTTCCATGAACCTATTTTCTTCCTCCCTGAAATCCTTCTGTTTATTTACAGAGCACATTTGAAGAAAACTCTGAAGAATGATTCTTTGTATGAAGGACTCCTACCTCTTGTGTCACCTCTGTTGCTGTTCCTCCTTCTTACAGTCTGGGTAGTTTTATCTCCAGGCAACATATTAGCAAAGCAGCCAAGACTGTTTTTATGGATGGTCGGGGTTGCTTTCTCAAACGTTATTGTAAGTATGCTGCTGCTGCTGGTCCTGTTTAGGGTTAGTTTCCTGTTTTTATGCAAAAAAAAAAAAATAGAATAAGACAAATTGTAGTTAATAGCAGACTCACACTGCTAGAGGAAGAATCCTCTGTGTTGTGCTGTCAGATGAAAACACAGCCCAGCAGCTGTCTGCACTGGGGACACTTGGAGTAGAGCAATACCTGCTCCACTCAGCAGAACATGCCTGTGTGAGTTCTTTCTTTTTGCCTTTCTGAGGTGTTCTGAAAACCTTAGGGGAGCCTTATTTCCAGAAACAGATCAGCTACTCCCCAACACATAGGCAGGACTTGGGACTTGTCTAAGTAAAAGAAGGCTCAGCACAGACACAGAGTTAGCAGTAAGAGCCTGAGGGTTGTAGCCTTCCTATGTGGAAGGGTGAGGTGGTGAATGACCTCCCCTTTCACCAAGAGCTTCAGCTCATAAAGCAAAGGGAGTCAGAACTGCAGCTCCAGACAGGTGTGGAAGTTGCAAAGGGAGTCAGAACTGCAGCTCCAGACCAGTGTGAAAGTTGCAAAAGGAGTCAGAACTGCAGCTCCAGACCGGTGTGAAAGTTGCTTGCTACAAAGACTCCCAATGAGGCACAAAGGTCTGTCCTTGGTAGCCTTCTCACCCATTTTGAGCTCCAGCCTTGTTCTCCCTTCATTAAAAGCAACCCAGAGAGAAAGTTGATGTACTTTCACCTCGACCCCTCAGGCTTCTCACCTGGTGCCTTTTGCTCCCGCAGTGCAAGGTGATCGTTTGCCAGATGAGCAGCACCCGGCCAGAGCTCTTCCACTGGTTCCTCTTCCCGCTGGCGCTGGTGGTGTACGCAGCCATCTCTGGGCTGCTGGGCTGGACAGAAGAAGCAGTGCTCATCGTGCTCACTGTGCTGCTCACAGCTGCCCACGTGCACTACGGGGTCTGCGTGGTGAGTGGGCACCTCCACAGTGGCCCTGGGAGAGCTGCACTGGGGCAGGTGGCAGGTGGGGTCCGGGAATGGTTTCTGCGTTGTCTACTGGAGGCAGTGGCCAAGTCTCAATGTTCAGTTATGGGGAAGGGTTTTTTGTGTGCTGTTTCATTCAGCCTACAGTTCCAAAAGCAAGTCAGCCTGCTAGCAGTGCCTTCTTGTGTGTGCAGCCAGTTCAGGGACTTGCATTATTCCAACATAACAGCCTGGTTTCAGCTTTAAACCCATCACAGAGTATTTATGGACTGGTTTTATGGAGCGGTCTAAACCCACGTGGCAAAAATGCTCCTATTCCTTCTTTCCTCCCTGCCTCTCCCTTCTTCTGAAGATTGCTTGACTGTAAAAACCAGGAAAGGTAAAATGGGAAGTGACACACATAAGGTTAACTGGAGTTTGAGTCTGTGAGCAAAAGAACTGTCCCAAGTTCTAACCTTTTCTTGGCCCTCTGTTAGCATCTCCCAAGCTGAAAACGTGAATGGTTTCCCAGTTCATTTGGTGCTGTCAGCATATTTTTTTGTGTCTGCTAGATATCAGCTTTGTCATTTATTGCCATCTGAATTACTGCTTACGTTCGTTTTTCCTCAGCTAATGCCCTCTTTTCTAAAGGGTATTGTCAAATAATCCTTAGCAAAGTGTCTTAATGGGGGTTTGCTTTTAGATAAAATGCTTCAAATGGCAAAGATCACATTGCAGAGGGAGCTGCTCAGCATTCTTACAGTTAAGATACACCACTGGAGCTGCTCAGCATTCTTACAGTTAAGATACACCACTGGGGTGTAAGGATTTTCTCTTTCAAAGAAGCCTTTTGTCAGCAGACATTGGCATCATAGGGGATTTTAGCCCAGCACTGATATGGGCCAGGCAGTGGAGGTCAGAGGGGAAACTGCTGGTCCAAAGTCAGTTGAGAGAGGGGGACCCAGCTTCGGCCCACTTCATGTCATCCATGAATCTGGGCTGTAGAGATTTAATTTCCCACCAGTGTGCTGCCAAGAGGACTGTAAAGACCACAGCTCTCTTGCCTGGTAGGTTCCCGAGTACATGAGGACTCTGGTTGGGCCCTACCCCTCTGCTCAGCAGAAAAGGTTAATTGTGAAGCAGGTACAGTGAGTCTAACCTCTGTCCCTTCTCTTTAGGGCAGGCAGCTGAGTGAGCACCTGAACATCTACATCTTTTCCCTGAAGAAACGTATCCAGGAGTGACCACCTACACTATGATCAGGCTGTAACTACACCTACACTATGATCAGGCTGTAACTCTTGGGCGTGGTGATTCACAACTCTTCTGATGTGATAAAAAGCTGGAATTGATCTGATTAGAACAACCAAAGAATAGTTGAACTCTGGTGACAATGAGCTATGCAGAAGATGCTTCATCTCAGAGGAAGATTCCTGTCCAGCAGAGAAGTGCTTGCCCAGTTGTTCTGCTGCTAGTATTTATTCTCCTCATTAATGCCATGATTGTCCCTGAGGCTTTGTCTTCCAGCTTCTCTCCCCCCACCCAGCACAAGAAGGACATGGAACTGCTGGAGAGAGTCCAGAGGAGGGCCACAAAGATGCTCAGAGGGCTGCAGCAGCTCTGCTATGAGGACAGGCTACAAGAGTTGGGGCTTTGCAGCCTGGAGAAGAGAAGGCTTCCAGGAGACCTTATAGCAGCCTACCAGTATCTGAAGGGGCCTACAGGAGGGCTGGGGAGGGACTGTTCACAAGGTCTTGTAATGACAGGACAAGGGGGAATGGGTTTAAAGTGGCAGAGGAGATATTTAAACAGGATGTTAGGAGGAAGTTCTTCACAGTGAGGGTGGTGAGACACTGGAACAGGTTGCCCAGGGAGGTTGTGGCTGCTCCCTCCCTGGAGGTGTTGAAGGCCAGGTTGGATGAGACCTTGAGTGACCTGTTCTAGTGGGAGGTGTCCCTGCCTATGGCAGGGGGTTGGAACTGGATGATCTTTGAGGTCTCTTCCAACCTAAACCATTCTATGATTCTAAGTCCTGGATGAATCCATGCTGGGCTGTGTGAGATCCCGGATGGTTCATAAGCAGCACTGACTCTGCCCAGCCTGCTCACCAGTGGGGCTCTGGCAATGCAAACCCTCCCTTGATGCCCTTCCCACTCAGACATCTGTGCCTGCTTCGTTTTCCTTATTTATTTTCTCCCAACTCAGTCCTTCCATACAGCCTCCTGGAGGGCTGATGCACATTCAGTGTTTTCCTCACCTCGGGTTGGATGTGTGAAGAACAGAGACAGCTCAGAAGGCTCTGGATGTGGTCAAGTGGCTCTGAAACACAGGGATGGGTTTTTTTTTCCCCCCCAGTAGTCAGAGCTGACCTGTATCTGTCAGACACGCAGGCTGCCTGCAGCAGCAACTGCCCTTTGTGCAGAAACAAGCACACAGCTGACATTTCAGCAGCAATAAGCAACATCCTCTACAAAGCTAAATTTGGCCAACAAACCTTTGAAGAGTCTCTTATATCTCACTGCAGAACTGGGTAGTGAAACCTCATCTAGGAGTGCAGAGTGCTAAACAAACCTTTGTTTGCCTGCATGCTCGAAACAAATTCTCATGGTTTGAGATCCTGATTTTAAAAAAAAGAGGAGAGACAAGAGAAGCTTTTTTTAACCATCACACATTTGCATGCAGCTGTACCCTGCTTGCTTCATCTATACTGGATGTCAGCTTCCTGCCTGCCTTGGAGGAAGGAGCAGGCATTTGAGTTTCATCTCTTTTCACACACTGCCCTAGCCAGAGGGACTCTGTGGCCTTGAAGCACTCATGAAACCATCTGTCCACTCTCCCCCCAGGTAAGAATTAGGCTGCATTTCTGGCAGAGGGGCTGGCCTGCCCTGCCTGTCACTTAGCTGACTCTCTGGCTTGCCAGAAGTGGAGCCCAAGCATAGCTTGTTGAGCTGCTGAGCCTTCAGTTCAACTTTTTTTTTTTTTTCAGTTCTTAGACTATTTCTCCAGCTTTATCATTTTTCCCCACCAGTTAACAAACCCTCACAGCAGGAGCTCCTGTTACTGTTTGCAGCTGAGCACTGACTGGTCAAACCTTGGTCAGCAGCTTCCATGCACTTGTACCACCTCTTACAGTTGCTTACCTACCACATCAGCAGGGCTGGGGTTGATCAGCCTGGAGAAGAGAAGGCTCTGGGGAGACCTAATAGCAGCCTTCCAGTACCTTAAGAGGGCCTAGATGAAGGATAGAGAGAGTGCTTACAGGGGCCTGCAGTGACAAGATGAGGGCAATGGCTTCAAACTAGAGAAGAGCAAATTCACATTGGATGTTAGGAACAAGTTCTTTACCATGAGGGTGATGGAACACTGGAACAAGTTGCCCAGGGAGGTGTTTGAGGTCCCATCTCTGAAGATACTCAAGGTGAGGCTCAGCAAGCCTCAGGACATCCTGATCTAATTGATGATTTCCCTGCTGACTGCAGGGGGCTTGGACTGGATGACCTTTGGAGGTCCCTTCCAGCCCAGACTGTTCTATGACTATGATTTTTGGGAGGTCCCAACCCAGACAAACATTACTTCAACCACAATTCAGGGAGCTTAAGACTTGTGTTAGGCAGAGAACATCCTGTTAATGATGGTCTGAAGATGCTGAGCCCTGCAGACTCAGGCAGGGAAAAAAGTTCCCATACTCTCCAGCCCTGAGGCTGTAGCTGGAGCAACAGGAGACATTTTCCAGCCTTCTTCCCTGCCCTGCATGATGCCAGTGGAGCACCGGAAGTGCTCCCTAACTTCTTGAGGTCTCTTTTTTTTTGGAGCAAGGCTGTGGCTGTTTCTTTAATGAAGGTTGCTAAAACAAGGCAGTTCTGTGTTTGAAGGGGAACGAGTCTGATGCACCCAGCAACCTGCTGGCTGCAGTTAAATACTACACCTGAAAGCTGACAGACTGCCACAAGAGTCTCACCTGTTCCAGCAGTGTCTAACATGCCCATCAAAAGCATCTGGAGGCAGTCCTGAAGGGAAGAGTTAGACTCCAACAACCAAAAATACCTCTGGACTGAGCGTGGTGGCACTGGAGGAACTCTGGCCAGGTTTCCCTTTTCCCTCTGACTTGCACTTATGAAAAGAGCTGGAAACGAGGGTCCCAGAAGTGGCACAACTTGAGGCACTGTAATGGGAGTATTGTGGAATATTTCATTAAATGAAGCTATAAAACTTGAACACCCACAACCTGCCTGCACTTGTACCTTTCTAGAGGGAAATAACAGCACCACTTGGAAAGGAAATGAGGCTCCTGCCAGCTCTCTCACGCTCTGCATGGAAAAGAGGGCAGATAACTTTCTTTCCCCCCCTTTTTAAAAAGCAACTTACCACTGCAATCTCTATAAAGACAAGTGCAGAACCAGCCCATGCAGTGCACAGGGTCTGTATTAAACTGGGAAGCCATCGTGGATGGTCACTGCTTCAGTGAACACAAACCAAAATGCTTGCTCTGTAGGGTGGGATGGTCACAGGAGCTATTTTAGCAGGTCAGGTCAGCATGAAGATGGCCTTAAAAGTCCAGCACAAAAGTGCACAACAGTGCAGCAGAAAGTTTTCAGCTAATTGAATGGGAAAGTACAGGACTTTGTTTAGTGCTTTTGAGCATCCACACCAGCCTGATGATGTGCCTCCTCCCATAGCTAATGAGAAACAGCTTACCTGGCTCTGCCCTTCCAGGTTTGAGAGTTGGAAATGAGATCTTCTGGTCTCTGCTTCGTCCTCCCCACCTTTACCATGAACCTTCTGCGTGGGGCTGGGCAGTGGCTGAGCCTCGGCCCCAGGGATACCTGGAGGCAGCACGAGAGCCCAGGCTGACCTCCTGGTGGTGGCACACAACCAGCTCACGGCAGAAAGAGGTCAAAGCCCTGGAGATGGAGCAGCAACATTGCTCATGCTGCAGATGATCAGGGCTGTGAGAACTACAATGACCTTTTCCCCTTCCAAAACTTTCAGATTAAAGGTAGGTGGCTTTAAGGTACTACCCTGAAGATGCATCTCTGAACACGTGGCCACTGCCAGCTTCAGTGCCCTTGCTTTAGCCCTCCTCACCTCCTGGCTGCTGCCAGTTTTGCTTTTGCACTATCCAAACTGAGAGAGATTTAGTACTTTGAAGTGGGGATGCATTGACCATGAAGCAGAACATCCTGCTTACATACACATATACACCTGCATCTTCTTTCTTGATTTTAGAAGGGGATGCAGTTGGTGAGCTCTTGGGGAAAACACACAGAGAGAACTCACTGAGGAGTGCCTCACTCACCTTTGTAACGGTACAAAGGGCAGTGGTGGGAGGATGGAGCCAGACTCTTCTCACTGATGTCCAATGACAGAACAAGGGGCAATGGGAGCAAGCTGGAGCAGAGATGGTTCCATGTGAACATAAGGAAAAACTTCTTCACTGTGAGGGTGACAGAACCCTGGAACAGGCTGCCCAGAGAGGTTGTGGAGTCTCTTTCTCTGGAGACACTCAAAACCCACCTGGATGTGTTCCTGTGTGACCTGCCCTGCTCTGGCAGGGGCCTGGATGTGTTCTTGTGTGACCTGCCCTGCTCTGGCAGGGGGCAGGGGTTGGACTGGGTGAGCTTTCAAGATCCCTTTTAACCCTTCCCATTGTGTGATTTTTTTTTTTAAGCACCTCTCTCTTTCCTTCCTGCTCCCCTGTGAAACAACAACGAGGTCCTTAGGCCAGTAAAGGATTGTTTTTTAGAATGTCTGGAATAGTCTCTAGAGCTGGACAGATTTTCACATATATATATATTTTTTTTATTAAATATGTAAAAAGNATTACTTAGCTATTTATAATTAACAATACATTATGTTTACATTCCTTTCAGTTTACATTTTATATATATATATATATAAAACCAAAGCTTTTACGGTGTGCTGTTTAATAAAAGGTAATTACAAATGCATATTAAAAACCAGGAATGGAGGAATGGGTTACTCACAGGGGGTGGGGTGGGAGGAGGAGAAGGANAAGACTTTTGGGGTCTTTTGCCTTTTGTTTGTTTGTTTGTTTGTTTGTTTTCTTGTTTTCATTTTATTCTATCTAGGATGCCATTACTTAGCTATTTATAATTAACAATACATTATGTTTACATTCCTTTCAGTTTACATTTTATATATATATATATATAAAACCAAAGCTTTTACGGTGTGCTGTTTAATAAAAGGTAATTACAAATGCATATTAAAAACCAGGAATGGAGGAATGGGTTACTCACAGGGGGTGGGGTGGGAGGAGGAGAAGGACCAACTCATTCCCCTTGCAGAGCATCGCTCTCCCCTCAGCACAGCCAAANTAAAAGGAATTTTCAAGAAATGAAGTTTAGCTTTTTTTTTTTTTAAGTTACTTCCTTTTTTTGGTTTGGTTTTTTTTTTTTCCTTTTATATGTGCTTCAAAGAGAGAAAAAGAGAAAGGCACAACAGCCTGGCTGTGAACCTCCCCGGGGGAGTTCAGCAACCCAACCATTTGCACCTTCAGAAAGACATTTTTTTCTCTTGAAGTGCTCTCCCTGCTCAGAAGGATGAATGCAGTAAGCAGAGAGTGGTGCTGATGGAACTAAGCTTAATCCTGGATCCCAAACTCCTTGCCCCATCAGGAATCCCATACAGGTTTAAAAAAGGACATCCGGGGAGCCTGGGGAAAAAAAAAATTAGTAACTGCTCTCCAACAGCATTATGAAGAACTACCATTTATTACAATGACGATTGTAAATAGGTACATATGCTCTAAGAAACACAAATACAATGGAAATGACAATTCCCCCCGTTGGTGGTGACTCTTGGAAGTCCTCAGTTTGGGCTATACACAGCTTTATCAACCAGACTTTATTCGTGACCCATCAAACCGGGCAAGGGAAGCGCTGGCCTGCTGTCATCACAGGGCAGGGGGTGAGGTCAGTGCTGGAGGCACCTTCAGCCCACAGGATCCAGGAACTCTTCTGCTGAGCAGGAGGGGCCACCCAGGGAAGTGGCAATAGCTGTCCTAGTGCTTAACAGTATTTTACACGTCGGCAGCAGGGACCTCACATTTAACCAAGAGCCACTTAGCTGCAGAAGACTGAGTAAGGAAGAGAAAACTGCCAGGTGTGGGGTGAGAGATGACAGCTGATGAGCTGCAAACCTTTCTGCGAGGTGTAAGCTGGCAACTTATGCTTGAGGAGCCTAGCAAGGTCTAAGGTTCATTTCGTTGTTCCATAGGCTTGGAGATTTTCAGCGCCTGCCAATTGGGATGGGACTTCCATGCATGCACCTGCTAAATCAGTGTAGCAATCCGGGATGAAAGGTGATCAGGTGGGAGACCAAGAATAGCAAGCATTAAATATTCAGAGAGTACAATGCACAGTCTCAGGAGAAGGCTAAGGAATGCTTTATGTACCTCACCTCCCTTCATCAAATACCATCACGTAGAAACAGGGCGATGGAAGGGGACCTCTCACTGCAGACATCTCCAGGGCAGACCTGGTTCTTCACCCTGCTGGCCCTACTGGAGGAGTCAGCCAAGCACAGAACTGCCCCTTGCTCAGCTGGTCCCCCTCTGATGTGTGGCCTCCTCACTACCTCTCTGTGCTTTACAAGCAGCCTCAACACCAGTAAGGTGTCCACCACCCACTCAAAGGGAGTTCAGGAGGGTTTTGGGGCTGGTTTTTCCCCCATGTCTTGAACTAGTGAGGATATTTTCTGTCTTCCTTCCACACTCATATGGCCAAGGCAGCAGAGGGGAGGAGGAGACCAAAAAAGAGTTGGCCTACTTTGTCTTTTTCTGAGGGGTGGGAAGCCAAGCCTGACAGTAGAGATCATGTCCTGCAGCTACACTTGTGTGAAGGAGACCATCAGCACTGAGCTGTGTGGAGGAGGCAGAGCTGCAGCTGGAGGCTGGGACTGTTCCTCAGGAAGGAAGAAAAGCTGGGAAGCATCTATTGACTAGTCAGGAAACTGGGAGGGCTTTCAAAAAAAACTGAAGTGGATGTCTGTTCCTCCAGAAATAAGCTCAAAAAAACCCAACCCACACCATGCAGCTTTTTACCAAGTTAAACACAGGGATTGAAATAACCTCCTTGTGAAACAGATGCTCTGCCCTCCATTTGGGAAAGGAATAAGCATCAGCAAGATGCTCCACAAGACACCTCATCGTTATGGCTTGAGTATGACTTCTACTGTATCCCTTTATTCCAATTGTTCAACCAAATTCACATNAAAAAAAAAAAAAAAAAAAAGAAAAGAAAAAAAAAGAAAAGAAAAAGCAAAAGCACCACAAAGTGAGAGACACAGCTAATGGTAGGGTACTTCTTGCCACACAAAATGCCAATATAAATATGTTAGAACAAGTTACAGGTGTATCATACTTAGAGACCAAAAAAAAAAAAAAAAAAAAAA
>VWZI01020609.1:147944-162548 GCA_013396835.1 Psilopogon haemacephalus | reverse complement strand
AGTAAAAAAAAAAAAAAAAGTAAAATCCAAAATGGATTTACAATGAATTCTTTAGCAAGAAACTAGGAATGCTGGAGCTGCCTGTGGCTTGGGAATCGGAGCTATTTCTCATCTAGGGGTTGGGAAAGCCAAGCTGCTGTCAGCAAGGGATTAACCTGCAAAATACTGAGAGATACAGAGTTTAACTTGGGACAAATTCATTACAGAGAGATAAAAGTCAGAACTGAAGAGCAAAGCAGGGCAACGAGACAGCAAAGTCTAGAAGCAAGTAGGAGGCAGCATCTGCATCAGCAAGGAAACCACAGTCACTGGTTTAGTGCTAATGCACTGAGGTATTTCTTCAGCAAATTATAGTCCACCTGCTAAACTGAGATGAAAATGCACCCTGGAAGATGAGGCAATCAAGTCTCCCACTAAAAGCTACCCAAAAATTGAACAGGGGATGGTCCCTGCACTCTAACCTGGGGAGCACAGCACTGCTGCTGCAGTGACCTATCCAGACTCCAAAAGCAAACACATAGAATGGTTTAGGTTGGAAGGGACCTCAAAGCTCAGCCAGTTCCAACCCCCTGCCACAGGCAGGGACACCTCCCACTAGAACAGGTTGCTCAAGGCCTCATCCAGCCTGGCCTTGAACACCTCCAGGGAGGGAGCAGCCACAACCTCCCTGGGCAACCTGTGCCAGTGTCTCACCACCCTCTCTGCAAACAACTTCCTCCTAACATTCTGTTAAATTTAATATTAATTAAATCTCCCCTCTGCCAGTTTAAACCCAATCCCCCTCATCCTGTCATTACAAGCCCTTGTCAATAGTCCCTCCCCAGCCCTCCTGTAGCCTCCTTTCAGATCCTGGAAGGCTACTCTAAGGTTTCCTCGAAGCCTTCTCTTCTCCAGGCAAGTCCATCACATGAGGCTGATGCATAGGCACGGATGCTTTCAACAGAGAAAAGACGTGGAGGGGGAAGGCAGATAACACACGGGGAGGTGGACTGATGTAAAACATTTTGCAATGTGCTCTGCCAGTAAGGAGAACTGCAGGAAGGAAAGCAACGAATGCATTCCTTGGCGGGGAATCGCTTGCTGCTCAAGCCAAGAGACAGATGTGGTAGGGGTAAGGGGAGCAGAGGGCATTTTCCTGCCTTTGCTTTGTAAATAGATCTCGAATCCAGAAGGCATTTCCTCTGGCCACTCTCTAGGCATGTAACTCTTTAAAGCCTGTTATCAGGTACCTGGCCAACGTGTCTCCTTGTCTATTGCTGTGAAAGTAATGGTTTCCTCCTCCTGTTCTAGCACTCCCCCGCACCGCTGAGCAAATCCTCTTTGCCCTGTCGCTTCTCATCTGAGCACTGACCCCTTGCCAGCAGTGAGCTTGTGTCCCTCTTGTGCCTAACTTTCATTTAAGCTCTCCTACTCGTTTTTCAGCCAGCCATGGGAGCTGCAAGTTCCCTGGGTGCTACTTTTGATATAAAAAATTGTACTCAGGGACAGAGAGAAGTCAGCCCAGCAGTACCACCACACGGCCGGGAGATTAAATTGGTGCTTTTACCCTGTAGACCCAAAGCCATCATCCACTGGAGGCTGAAGGCTCAGTCATCACTACAGCACACTACAGCACACGTTAACATGAATGGGAGTAGTTCAGCTAAATCTCCAGGAATCATTATCCCTGAATGTTTCCCAGGAATTTAACCAGCACCTTTTGCAGCTCCT
The DNA here is from genome assembly GCA_013396835.1 of Psilopogon haemacephalus. Lineage (NCBI taxonomy): Eukaryota > Metazoa > Chordata > Aves > Piciformes > Megalaimidae > Psilopogon > Psilopogon haemacephalus. The sequence goes on along the minus strand of VWZI01020609.1, from coordinate 160,838 downwards.
TCCTTTGTTTCAGCAGCTACAGAGCCGAGCCTAAGATGCACTGAGATTCTTGCTTGATCTTGCAGACTGAAATTTTGCTAAGAGAGGGAAGCACAAGGAAGAATTTTGCCTGTAGCAACAGGATTAGGAAAAGAAAAAGAAAAAGAAAAAAAAAAAAGCTGAGGTGCATTATCTCTGCAGATATAGCTATGGATTTGGCAACCTGCTCCCTGCACTGGATGTGTTCAAGGCCAGGCTGGATGAGGTCTTGAGCAACCTGATCTAGTGGGAGGTGTCCCTGCCTATGGCACAGGGGGGTTGGAACTGGATGATCTTTGAGGTCTCTTCCAACCTAAACCATTCTATGATTCTACGATTCTACACACTACAACATTGCTACATGGGCTGGAGAAGGTTCACAGCTGTAGATGTTGAGCAGCATCTCTCAGAATTTCTGAACTCTCGACGTGTTAAAATGATGATTTTCAGTGTGAGTAAAAAGAATTTAGGCAGAAGATGCAAACAAACAACTAAAAAAAGCCATAAACCAAACCCAACACCCCCCCCACCCACCTCCACACCTCCAAAAAACCCAAACCCAACCAAGCAAAAGCCCCCGAGGCTCAGAACCACACAAATCTATTTAGAACTGTGACACCTCCTCCCCTTTCAGATCAGCTCCAGCAAACCTAAAGCACAAAAGGCCACACCAAACCAGCAAAAAGGGAGCAGCCTCCTGAGTGCCTTCCCCAGGCTCAGCACATTGTTTGCAAATGCAAACTCACTTTCTGGAGGAGGAAGCATGGAAATCCCAGCTGCTGCAGGTCTGCTGACCTAAATATATACATAAGCACATGGCCCAACACCTTGCAACGATTTCTTTTGTTCCAAAATGAAGCTGTTTTAGCTAAATGAAAAGATATTAAGCTCGAACTTACATGATCATCTGAAGCATAAAGGACTTCCATTAGCCGGTTGACAAGGTCGTTATTCTCACCCCCGTGTTCCTGGCAGAGGAGTTCAATCTCCCTTAGCTTGCCAAAGTAGAAATCCCTTTCCTTCTCCACGCCTTCGAGTGCAATTTTTAATGAATGTACCTGCACAGAAACCCAGAGGTGAGGCATCAGTTGTGAGGTGCACTACAGACCAAAGAAGACAGCCTCAAGTTATGCATGCTAGACAACCTTAAACACATGGTCCACTTTATGGCTTAAAACGAAGCCCACTTTTTATTCTGGAGTGCTATAATGAGCCTTACACAACAGGGAGGAGTAAATCATCCTCCCCCCCGTGGTGCCTCTGGGACACATCTTAACCTTGCTCCTTGAAGGTCAATTTCCTCAGTGCTTTTACACCGAAACCCAAAGCAGCAGTTGGGGCATCAGGGCTGCTTAAGATTTGCCTCCTAACCAAGCTGCCAGAACTGTCATTAATGGTTTCTGGTCATCAATGAAACCTTCAGCTCAGTAGCATTGTTTTGCCTGGATTAATGTGCAGCTGTTGGCAAACCTACAACATCTCCTTGCCTAACAAAATGTGTGGACCTAGCAAAAAAGTTCACAGAGGGAAATGGTCCAGTTAGGACCTAGCTAGCTGCAACACTGCTGTGTTGGGTTTTCACCTCTCCTTTTCTCTCTCCCCACTTAACCATACCCTTAGAGACTCCTGTTTCAGCACACCAGGTGCTGCACCTCTGACTTTCTGCTCTGACTGATGGTGCTGTTTCTATCAAGAAATTCTCTCAGGCAGTTAAGTATCTTCCTCTCTGCAGCTTTGTTCTGAACTGCCAAGACTCAATTTGACCACTAGCACAGCTGCAAAACCATGTCAGAGTTTTTAATGGATTAGGCTTCATCACATCAAGAACTGGCTGGAGGGCTGGGCCCAGAGAGTGGTGGTGAATGGTGCCACATCCAGTTGGCAGCTGTCACTAGTGGTGTGCCCCAGGGATCAGTGCTGGGCCCCATCTTGTCCAATACCTGGATGAGATTGAGTCCAGCATCAGTAAGTTTGCAGATGACACCAAGTTAGGAGCAGGTGTGGATCTGTTGGAGGGCAGGAGGGTCCTGCAGAGGGACCTGGCCAGGTTGGATGGGTGGGCAGAAGCCAATGGGATGAGATTGAACAAGGCTAAGTGCAGGGTTCTACACTTTGGCCACAACAAGCCCAGGCAGTGCTACAGGCTGGGGACAGAGGGGCTGGAGAGCAGCCAGGCAGAGAGGGACCTGGGGGTGCTGGGAGATAGGAGTGGCATTGGAATGGGCTGCCCAGGGAGATGGTGGAGTCAGAGTCCCTGGAGGTGTTCAAGAAAAGCCTGGATGGGGCACTTAGTGCCATGGTCTAGTTGATTGGCTAGGGCTGGGTGCTAGGTTGGACTGGATGATCTTGGAGGTCTCTTCCAACNAGTCAGAGTCCCTGGAGGTGTACAAGAAAAGCCTGGATGGGGCACTTAGTGCCATGGTCTAGTTGATTGGCTAGGGCTGGGTGCTAGGTTGGACTGGATGATCTTGGAGGTCTCTTCCAACCTGGCTGATTCTATGACTCTGTGATCATAACAGATGCTGCAATGTATTTTTATACATTATATGTCTACACACACAACCATATACTTAAGAAAGAATCGTTTTGTGGGAGTGTGTTGGTTTTGAGCTAATTGGAGGATCTGAGTGAGAAATTAAGACTATTGGCTGAGAGAGTTAAACACAGTGTGGAACTTCACCCAGTTTTACTGAGAAGAAGACAAAAAACATTGTTTTTAAGAACTGTTCTCAAAACAACCAAATTAGCAGAGGGCTTCTGACCGTTCGCCAGGGCAGCTGCTTCTCCTTTGTCTCCTTTGTCTCTCTTTTAGCTAAATCAGAGTAAAATTACTAACTCCTTCCTGCCACTAATCCCCCTGACCGATCTACTTCTGCTTATCTGCAGCATCAACAGGTGGTGAGATAAGACTGGGGAAGGGGGGAAAGGTGGTAGGGGGGAGTTTGGTTACCCTCTCTTGGGGATTTTGGTCTCCGGGAGGGCTGTGGTGTTTCTGTATTACCTTTTCACTGTCTATATCTGTAGATATCTGTTACACCTTGTAAATATTTGCTTGTATATTGTGCATTGCTGTAAATAGAAAGCTTCATTTATTAACTTCCAGTGTTTTCTGAGTTTTAGCCAGGGTTTATAAAGGTGTGGGGGCAGCAGGTAACTGCAAACCCACTACAATTGTGCATTGCTGTAAATAGAAAGCTTCATTTATTAACTTCCAGTGTTTTCTGAGTTTTAGCCAGGGTTTATAAAGGTGTGGGGGCAGCAGGTAACTGCAAACCCACTACAATTGTGCATTGCTGTAAATAGAAAGCTTCATTTATTAACTTCCAGTGTTTTCTGAGTTTTAGCTGGGGTATTACAAAAGGTGTGTGTGGGGGTGGGGGGCAGGTAACTGCTAAACCACTACAGGGAGCACAGCAGTTAAGCTGCTGTCCAACAGCGCATGCACAATCGAGACGATGTGTGGGTGGCTCTCAGATTTGGAGGACAGCAGTGCAACAACCAACAGAAACCATCACAGATGAAGCCCCCTGCAGTAAAGAGGCTGACCCCCAAATCACACCCACAGCACTGCCAAACGAGCATCCGCGCTCTGGAGCCTGCGATCGCACAAACGATTTCCTACACAAACCCTGCTAAATGAATTCAATCACATCAGGCTGCGTTTCAGTCGGCTGACAAAACGCTGCAGAGGAGCTCTGTGTCTCCCGTTCTGCTGCAAGCTGGTTTATTTCCTCGCCTGGGAAAAAAAAACCCAGCCCAGTTCAAAGCTCTGACAGCCTGCTGCAGCCCATGGGTTCATCTGTCTGCAGCTGCTGCTGAGGTAGCCATGCCTCTTTCTGACCTTTGATTGCACTCTCCGAGGTGTGGGGCAGCAGAGCTGAGCTGCCACCAGGGCAGGATCTCAGAGCATCTCACTCATATACTAACCCCTTCCTGAGCAGATGCCCAAGTGGCTTCCTGTGCCAGTGTGAAACTAGGAGCAATCACCTTAACATTGATTTGTTCGTGAAAGTAGGAAAGGTGAAATGGAACGAGGCTTTACAAGATTTTGGCCTCACATCTAAGAAACATCTTCTGGACCTGCAGCAGCATTTTTCTTGAGGGCAGTGCTTGCATCCAGACACAGCGAGAACAGATCTGCCTTCAGATCTCTTGCTCCGTGGCTTGCTAAAGCTTGGGAAAACAACAAACTTCAGCTGAAAGGTTGGCAGCTGATAGCTGAGGCCATCCCTCCTCCTGACCTATTTACTGTGGAGGCATTCTCCTCCTTCCATTCTATCACATTCATCCTGTTTTGAGAAATGGAATCATTAAACCATGCCTATGTGCACACAGTAAATTAGCTGAAGGGTACAGCAAACGTTGTGACAAACAGACCAGGCAGACTCTCCTCCACCTGTGGCACGTTCCTTTGTTTTTCTTCAGATACTTAGCACATCCCCCCTCCTACGACCGTGCCCAAAGCCTCATCCTCTATGAGGAACTGTGCATGTTAACTCCCACTCTCTTGTTTCTGAGCCAGAAGCACCCCTCTGCAATCCAGCTGCAGTTGTTCCTAGCTCCTCTTGTCTCTGATGGCATATTTTGGTGGCATGGATGCTCACAGGACTGCAGAAAGCAGGCTGGAGACCAAGCACACAGTGCAAATGTGCTGTTTTTGGGAGCTCTGTGTGTACAAGCACACACTTAACAGCTCCTGAGACCACTCTCCATATGTCACAGCCCCTGGGTCTGTGCTGCCTCCACAGCTCCACTCAAACTCCTCAGGAGTGTGCTGGTTGGCACAGACCAAAACCACAGCAGGGATCACTTTAGTATCTTAATGCTCTGGATAATCAAGTTCCAGCACACAGGGACATTCCTTGGAAGTGCACAGGGGGCAGGCAGTAACCAAGAGCATTTTAAGAGAGACTTTTAAGACTGTTGGGAGCAAATGTTATGGATGGGTCAGCAACACTGCAACCAACTCATTAAGCTATAGCACAGTGCATGGGCAGCCCCCACTACTTACAGTTCTCCACTAGAAACTGCATCCAAGTTCAGATGTTTCATCCTCCCTTAGCTGCCACCCGTGAAAGGGCTGAACAAAGTGGAGCAATTTGGGATCCACAGACACCATTCAACATTTCTTACTCGGAATTAAGACAGCAACTGAGTGAAAGTGGTTGCTGCCCTCACCTCCCTGGTTGCTGGAGAGTGGTAAAACATGTCCACCTCTACAGCCTGTCCAGGTCCCTCTGGGCAGGGATGGCATCCAGAGAGACCTGGACAGGCTGCAGAGGTGGGCACAAGCCAACCTCAGGAGGTTCAACATGGCCAAGTGCAAGGTCCTGCAGCTGGGTTGAGGCAATGCCAAGCACAAATCCAGGCTGGGCAGGGACTGGCTGGAGAGCAGCCCTGAGGAGAGGGACTTGGGGGTGATGGTGGAGGAGAAGCTCAAGATGAGGCAGCAGTGTGCACTTGCAGCCCAGAAAGCCAAGCAGAGGCTGGGCTGCAGCAGGAGAAGTGTGGGCAGCAGGGCCAGGGAGGTGATTCTCTCCCTCTACTCTGCCCTGCTGAGACCTGAGACCCCACCTGGAGTACTGTGTCCAGTTCTGGAGCCCCTGGGACAAGAGGGATATGGACATGCTGGAGCGTGTCCAGAAAAGGGCCACGAGGATGCTCAGAGGGCTGCAGCTCCTCTGCTGTGAGCAGAGACTGAAAGAGTTGGGGCTGTGCAGGCTGGAGAAGAGGAGGATCCCAGGTGACCTTCTGGTGGCCTTCCAGGATCTGAAGTGGGCTACAAAATAGCTGGGGAGGGACTTTTTAGGCTATCAGGGAGTGACAGGACTAGGGGGAATGGAGCAAAGCTGGAGGTGGGGAGATTCAGATTGGATATGAGGAGGAAGTTGTTGAGCATGAGAGTGGTGAGAGCCTGGAATGGGTTGCCCAGGGAGGTGTTTGGGGCCAGATCCCTGGAGGTGTTCGCAGCCAGGCTGGCAGAGGCTGTGGGCAGCCTGCTCTAGGGTAGGATGTCCCTGGGCATGGCAGGGGGGTTGGAACTAGATGATCCTTGTGGTCCCTTCCAACCCTGACTGATTCTATGGGCAATTTGGCTTTTTCAGCATGTTTAGACTGGGGTCAGAAAAGTCTGCCTCAGAGCTGCTTGCAGCACAGCTTTTTTTGGCTCATGTTACATGCCCAGGGTGCACAAGTAACCATTAGTGGGAAGTGCTCACACTGCCAGCATTGAGAAAATCTTCCAGACCATTCTGGCTAGAAAAGGTTTTTTTAAAAGCTAGCTATTAAAGCACCAACTTGCCAAACCTTCAAAACTTCTTCTCCGTGGTGATGGGGAAAGTCATCAGTTTTCCCTCTGGGTTATTTGTATATAAAGCTGAAGGTTTTCACACATGGGACATGCTAGGAATACATTAGCAGTGGATGTGATAGTGGCTGTCTGTTTTAGTCAAGATCAAATATTTTCATGCTGCTTAGATCTCCACCAACTCTTTCTCCTGAAGCAAACACCTTCTGACTTCTGAGAGCTAATGTCATGGCTTAAGTTGCATTAAGCTGATGCTGGAACTCCACTCTGACACTGATTTAAGAGAAAGATCCCATGGAAGTCACACACACCCATTGCTTGTCCAGCACCTAAGAACTCTGCTGTTGCAGCAACAATCAAAAAAGCCTACAGGACCTCTCAGCTGCTGGAGCTTGTGCTCTGTGCTGCTCAGAATGAGAACCTGCATCTGCAGCGTGCCACGTTTGGGCTGTGGCTGTCCATCCACCACTTCCAAGTGCATAATAGTGACCAAGAATTTGCAAAGAGTGCCCCCACAAACTGAAATCTTTGTTGTTGAGGTCAGTGAAAGCCTGAAACCAAAATGCCCTTGACTGTGGAAAATGATACTTGATCCAGAATAATGAGGGCTTCCTCAACACAGCTGCCAGGCAGCTCAGACTCTACAGTAGGCAGTTTTTTCCTCTCTGTTTTCCCTCATCCAGGACAAACAGAAGGATCATGCCTCATTTATACTGGTGGCATTCACACCACTCTGCCAGCAGAGTCTTGAGCCAGATTCAGGTATTTATGCATGTCCAGCACAGACATTCTTGAATGCCCAGAATCACAGAATCATAGAATGGTTTAGGTTGGAAGAGACCTCAAAGATCAGCCAGTTCCAACCCCCCTGTACCATAGGCAGGGACACCTCCCACTAGAACAGGTTGCTCAAGACCTCATCCAGCCTGGCCTTGAACACATCCAGGGAGGGAGCAGCCACAACCTCCCTGGGCAACCTGTTCCAGTGCCTCACCACCCTCACTGTGAATCATTTCTTCCTGACATCCCATTAAAATCTACCCTCTGCCAATTTGAACCCATTCCCTCTCGTCCTGTCATTACAAGACCTTGTGAACAGTCCCTCCCCAGCCTTCCTGTAGGCCCCCTTCAGATACTGGAAGGTTACTATAAGGTGTCCTGGAAGCCTTCTCTTCTCCAGGCTTGAAAGCCCCAACTCCTGTAGCCTGTCCTCATAGCAGAGCTGCTGCAGCCCTCTGATCATCTGCCTGGCCCTCCTCTGGACTCTCTCCAGCAGTTCCATGTCCTTCTTGTGCTGGGGGCTCCAGAACTGCACACAGTACTGCAGAAACAGCAGCACGGTGTAAAGCTCCACTACACAAATGAAACTGAAGCCATCACATTCCCAACATGAAAGGCACTCTGAAGCTTTATCAATCACACTGCAGATCATTATGACAGAATGATCCAGGTTGGAAGAGAGCTCAAAGATCATCCAGCTCCAACCCCACCTCACCACAGGCAGGGAACTACAAATTCCCACAAAGGTAGATAACATTTTGGAATCCAAAAGGTAGGATACCCTCTTAACACCTTCCTTCCAGAAAGCAGAGTGCCATGGGCTGGGTCTGGATTCAGCTGCAAATCCCTAGCACCTCAGTATGACAAGCAGGTCTCTCTTCCCCACAGCAACAAATTAAAATGATTTGTTTCACATTTGCAATGCAGAAGAGCAAAAACACCACTGAGATTTTTCCTATCCAAAGTGAAACAAATGAAAAACAAAAAACATTTCAATGTCTAATGAGATTATCACACTTCAGCAAGACCAGGCTGGATAAGGCTGTGGGCAGCCTGATCTAGGGTAGGGTGTCCCTGGGCATGGCAGGGGGGTTGGAACTGGCTGATCCTTGTGGTCCCTTCCAACCCTGACTGATTCTATCATCTAGGGTAGGGTATCCCTGGGCATGGCAGGGGGGTTGGAACCCAATGATCCTTGTGGTCCCTTCCAACCCTGACTGATTCTATCATCTAGGGTAGGGTATCCCTGGGCATGGCAGGGGGGTTGGAACCCAATGATCCTTGTGGTCCCTTCCAACCCTGACTGATTCTATCATCTAGGGTAGGGTGACCCTGGGCATGGCAGGGGGGTTGGAACCAGATGATCTTTGTGGTCCCTTCCAACCCTGACTGATTCTGTGATTTTAACCTGTGACCACCTGAACCCAGCTCCAGTCAATAATCCCTACCCTCCACACTTACTTCTCAGACTGGCAGCACTGGACACCTGGACATCTGCAGCTGCCATGAAAGCATTCCAACCCTGACTGATTCTATGATTCTATTCTATGATTGTAAGACTCACCTGCCATTCTAAAAGCACCTTTTAAAAGCACAGGCAAACACCAGTCACCTCTGTCAGATGTTATTCTTACCAATAAATCAGCTTCCCCACGCCTCAGCTGAGCTATCTCAATCTTCTGTCCCTCCATCATTCCGGAGAGCATCATTCAGCAGAGGGCAATATTAGGTTTCATGTGTGGCTGTGACAAGGAAAGCCTCTCATTTTCTACCTGCATCAAATTTACCTGTTCACTGAGCTGTATGACTTGGGTTTCCAAATCTTTGTCTGATTTAGAGGCCGAGCTGCTTGGTGCAGCTTTTTTTGCTGAAGAGGGGCGAGAAGGTGTTGATCCTGGTTTAGAAGCTGGACTGGATTTAGCAGCACCTGAAAAAAAAAAACAAAACCCACAAGAAATACATGATAATAACCAAATATCCAAAATTTATCCCCCAGGATAAATACATTACTGTTAACCTGGTACCAAAACAGAAGTGTTTGGGTTTTTTTGGTTTTTTTTTTTGCAGGCAGCCATTCTCTCTTGCTTCAAGGTGGCAGTGCTGCTATAGAATGGGAGAGGAAATAAACCACATTTTTTTTTAGCAGCTTGAGTTTGCTACTGAAGAGTGAAGTAATTCTGAAACTGAAATAAATCGAGACCATGAAGTCCCCTGGTTCTCAGCAGCTTTCAGCTTTAAAAAATATGCCATTAAGGGACCCTTTCCCCAGCCCAATACAATATTTAGTGTACAAATCCATCTTTGATGCCTTTGGAGAGAACCAGATTGAGATAAATTCAGTTAAACTGCCTCTGTACTTCCCTCATCTGCACAGGTAAACCACTCTTGAGACAAGGGCATTGAAATTCAGGTGCAGCATGCAAAAATCAAACCCTTGAGTGAACTCACAGTTGCTATAGCAACCAAGAGATGAGTTTTGATCTCCCTAGGTTTTGCTATTTGTTTTTAATTACTTGCACTGTAAATCTGTCAGAACATAGAGCAACATCTCTACCAATCTCCTGTTACCCACAGGTAACAGGAGTGCACAGGGGCTCATTCACAAGGCCTGTGGCACACAGATGCCTAAGCAGGGGATGGTGTGGAAGGGTTTGCAGTGCCTTCCTACAAACCTCCCAGTCAGCAGCTCATGCCTTGCTCTGTCTCTCCATTATTCCTGGAGGAGAAGATCAACATGAGCCAGCACTGTGCACTTGCAGCCCAGAAAGGCAAGCAGAACCTGGGCTGCAGCAGGAGAAGTGTGGGCAGCAGGGCCAGGGAGGTGATTCTGCCCCTCTGCTATGCTCTGCTGAGAGCCCACCTGGAGTAGTGCATCCAGTGCTGGAGCCCCTGGGACAAGAGGGATGTGGAGATGCTGGAGGTGTGCAGAGAAGGGCCCCGAGGATGCTCAGAGAGCTGCAGCACCTCTACTGTGAGGACAGACTAACAGAGTTGGAGCTGGAGAAGAGAAGGCTCCTAAGTGACCTTCTTGTGGCCTTCCAAGATCTGAAGGCTGGAGAGGGACTTTTTAGGCTATCAGGGAGTGACAGGACTAGGGGGAATGGAGCAAAGCTGGAGGTGGGGAGATTATACTGGATGTGAGGAGGAAGTTGTTGAGCATGAGAGTGGTGAGAGCCTGGAATGGGTTGCCCAGGGAGGTGTTCGGGGCCACATCCCTGGAGGTGTTTTTGGCCAGGCTGGCAGAGGCTGTGGGCAGCCTGATCTAGGGTAGGGTGTCCCTGGGCATGGCAGGGGGGTTGGAACTGGCTGATCCTTGTGGTCCCTTCCAACCCTGACTGATTCTATGAATCTATGACTCTGTGATTCCTCTCCTGGTCAGCTCTCTGATTTAGTAGCTCAGCCCCAGAACATGAGTGCCTGGCTCACAGCTGTCCACTGTTCTCTGACTCACAGTCCTCTCCTGCCAACTAGGAATACATGTCAGATGCAGTGAACATACATCTGCTACAAAAACTGCTTGGGTTAAGAAGACAGGGCAGAAATCCAGCCCTCTGTCCCATCCATTTGATTTGATTTATTAAGCAGGCACGTGAATCAGAAACGCTGCTTTGCAGCACTCATCACTCTTCCTCACACAAAGCAGAGCACAGCTGTCTTGGCATGCTGATGGACTCTGTGGCCATCCTCCACCATCAAATGCTGTTTGGCCCTGAAAGCCTGGGTCATACCAGGTGGAAGAGAAAGCCTGAATCCAGCAAGCCCCTGGCAGAGTTCATAAATTCCAGAGGGATTTGCCTTAGCTTTCTCAGCAGCCACCTCCTACCCTACACCTCACCAGCTGCTCCTCCCATAAGATGGTTTGATTTATGAACACTGCAGAACTGTTCTGAGTTGTCCTTTCCACAACACATCCCCAGGCAGTGCTTTATTAAAGCAATTCATTGTAAACCCAGCCTTTTACCAAGTGGCACTAGGAAGGAATCACAAACAGGAGGGGGAAAAAAGCTGACTTGTGAGGCTGCCCATATGTCCAAACCCTGGAGCTCACATGGACTCTGACCTAGAACTGTGTAGAGTGGTCCCTCTGAGCTGAAAAGCCAATGGGAAAGCAGATCAGCAGTGGGTTGTTTAATCAGGCTAGCCCAGGCTTTCCTGATTCAGTCACTGACTTCCCTAGCAGCCATCTCCTCTGCATTAACTGGGTCACCTAATGCCAACAGAACACAAACAACCAACTTGATAACTCAGCTGACTCGTGGAAGCATTTCTGTGCAAGATGCCCACTCTCTTTTTTTTTTCTGTGCTTCTTAAAATGACAAGAGAAAAAAAAAAAAATTCTTTAAAAATGAATAACTCCAGTCCAGTAATTTCCATGTCTAAATCTTTAGAACTGCAACCACAGTCACCTCCTGCAGGTCTCAGCTGCAGCACACAGACTTGCTGAAGCTGTGTACATCCCTGCAATTAAATTCTTTTCACATCATACTTGTATCAGCAAAGAATAAATCGTTTGCAGAAGAACATTTGAAATGTAAAAGTGGTTTTTTTCCCCTCTGGCATTTCTTTCTTTAGGCAATTTAATAACTGTTAGCACCCTGCCTTCACGACACATTTTTTTCAGGTTCAGTCCACATTTTGGCTCCCTAAAAGGAGACTTGCTAAGGTGCTCTGAAAGCCAGGAAAATAATTATTCTGTGGGTAAGCAGACACATAAAAACCTGATGTCAAAGTAAGCAAGATGCACGTGAAACAATCACTCAGACCACAGCATTCTAGATGGGCCTGGAGTCATTTAATAAATAAATCACATCATATGCAAGCACAAAACATTACCCATACAAAATGTAAGAATAATATATGGCACACTAAACAAAGGGATCAATGTTCACTTGTTTCTTATTGCATTTTATGCCTGCAAGAAAGCAGCTCAGGGAACTGACTGAAAATTAAATGCTCCTAAACAAGGTATGGACCTCCAGCTATGAAAGCTTGGCTGGTCAGCATAGCTCCCTCCTGCACCAACCACACTGCTTCTACCTGAAGGCAGCACTTGACTTTCCCTTAGTGGTGAGCACCAGCACACAAGCATAGGAGAAGCTGCTCAGCTTTTCTAGGGCAGCATCCCCAGGCTCTTATTTCTCCACCATTTCTCCTCAGGGGCTATGGTACAAGACCTAAACAAGGCACTGTGCAGCCTACGTCACACTGAGAGCAGCCCTGAGGAACAGGACCTGGGGTCTGGGTGGATGAGAAGCTGAAGATGAGGCTTCAGTGTGAGTGCAGCCCAGACAGCAACTGTGTGCTGGGCTGCAGCAAGAGCAGCTGTGGGCAGCAGGGCAAGGGAGGGGATTGTGCCCCTTGGCTCTGCTCCCTTCACACCCCACCTGCAGCACTGTCTGCAGCTCTGCAGCCCCCAACACAAGCAGGACATGGAACTGTCAGAGCAAGTCCAGAGGAGGCCACCAAGATGCTGAGAGGGCTGCAGCAGCTCTGCTGTGAGGACAGGCTGAGAGAGTTGGGGCTCTGCAGCCTGGAGAAGAGAAGGCTGCCAGGAGACCTTTTAGTAGCCTTCCAGTATCTGAAGGGGACTACAGGAGGGCTGGGGAGGGACTGTTCACAAGGTCTTGTTATGACAGGATGAGGAGGAATGGGTTCAAACTGTCAGAGGGGAGATTGAAACTGCATGTTAGGAGGAAGTTCTTTGGAGTGAGGGTGGTGAGACACTGGCACAGGTTGCCCAGGGAGGTTGTGGCTGCTCCCTCCCTGGAGGTGTTCAAGGCCAGGTTGGA